>JARHVA010002770.1:2305000-2322500 GCA_037957365.1 Torreya grandis
TTGGACACCCAAATCAAGGTATAATACATTCATACAAGAACTTGGTTGTGTCCTTAGCACTATAGTTTAGGGTCATAACAAATTTCACCCATTTTGTGAATTAGTCCATTGTAGTGATGATGTATCTTGCACTATTACACTTAATGGATTTATTGTCCCTAAAAACTGATTTCCCATTACTAAAATGGCTTCTCTACTAGCACAGATTCAACGGAATCTTATATCTCTGATTAGGCCTCCCCATCCTTTGACAAATATCATAGTGTTCTATGACCTAGTGTACCTATTGAAATAAATTAAGTCACCATAGACCACTTTATAGTATCTTTTTTGTAGTTGATTATATTTTAAAATATCCACCTATGATTCCATGATGTGCCTCATCAAGAAGTTGTGGTCATTCATGCTCTAAAGCTACTAAAAATAGTACATCATCTTTCCCCATCTTATACATAAATCCATTGATGATGTTGAACAAGATGAACCAAATAATCAACTGATATTTATCTCTTTCTACATATTATGCAAGAAACATCCCTTGCTCTAAAAAATATTAGATGTCTTCCATGTTATTAGGAATCATAGAGATGTGAAAATAATATGCATATGGTGATTCATATTTTAGTTATTTTGGTTATTATCCATTTCTTATTCATCCCAGATGATTTAGCCCCACATTTTCCATTCTTATATTCACATTTATCATGAACTAAAAATCTTGGAGTAACATCAACCAATGAGATATGCTTCTACCCAATATAGGCTTATGAAAAAAGTGTCTTAGAGTTTGATTATCACTAAAAAATTCATAAGTTGTTTCCAAAAGGTAATGTCTAAACTTTAGGAGTTGAAAAACCATGGCCAAAGCTTCCCATTCTATAGTTATATAATTTTTATCTACACCTGATAGTTTGTGACTTTTAAATTTTATTAGATGATATAATCATCAGTCTCCTAGTTGAGAAATAATAAATCCTACCATAGTTCTTGAAACATATACATTAACATGGAAAGGTTTACTCTATTCAGGAAAGACTAAAATGGGTGTTGTGACCAATTTATACATTAGATCCACAAATGTTGTTTAGCATTAATTTGACTACTCAAAACTTGTATCTTTACGTAGTAATTTCTCCATTAGGGTAGATATAGTTTCATATAATTTTATGAATTTCTTGTAGTATCTTATATGCATAAAGAATGATCTCACCTATGTATAGCTTATTTAAGGTGGCATGTCCACAATTACAATATTTTTTTCTTGGTCCACTAGGATCCCATCCCTACATACTACGTATCCCAAAAATACACCAAAAGATGTGAACAACAATAACTTAATCAGTTTTATAAAAATGCATAGAGCTTGACATAATTCCATCATAGTTTATAGTTTATAAAATTATTCTTTGAATAAGGAAGATAAGTCCCATAATCTCGCTATACTTTAATAAAATAATGGATGAAATATTTAAAGGCAGTGACCACCATGCTAGAGAATATAGCTAGAGAATTTTTTAAACCTAAAGGCATTATTTCAGATGAAAAATACCTCCACTCTATTTCAAATGTTGACCAAAAGATGTGAACAACAATAACTTAATCAGTTTTATAAAAATGCATAGAGCTTGACATAATTCCATCATAGTTTATAGTTTATAAAATTATTCTTTGAATAAGGAAGATAAGTCCCATAATCTCGCTATACTTTAATAAAATAATGGATGAAATATTTAAAGGCAGTGACCACCATGCTAGAGAATATAGCTAGAGAATTTTTTAAACCTAAAGGCATTATTTCAGATGAAAAATACCTCCACTCTATTTCAAATGTTGTTTTGGTTTGATCTTATACTGCAATTGGAACTAGGGTTACCTAATAAACCCATTTTTGAAAGAGTACACTTCAATTCAAGTCCTACAATTGAATCTAAAACTTCATATGTAAAAGGAATTTAAAAAATGATCATTTATACAATCATCATTTAGTACTTGTTTGTAACCCCACACTTGAATTTAAATATAAATACATCATCATAATATCATAATTATTGCAATGCTTTTAATGACTCATTCTACTTCCATTTGTCACCTAAAGTGGTAAGCTTTAATGTTGTAATTATCCCAATATTTACTACTTTCAAGAGTTCTTGATATGTTTTGTTAGAACCACATGGAATGGATTCTTACATTATTATATGTCTTTCTTACTCTTCGATATTAAGATTTTTTTAGTTTCTTATTTTAATTTTGGTATGTGAATTGGGAGCTAGGATTTTCCACTTCTCACTCTAGTTCAAAAAAATGATGTAAATCTAAGTCTTTATCACTATCAATATATTTTATTAATTCTTCTCATCTACAATCATAATGCATGGCTTTATAAAAACCTAATTCTTATATTTGTTAGACTTATAAGTTTCTATATCTATATTTAAATCTCAAGCTACTTATTATTTTGAAGATGAGTCCTTCACTATAATCCCATGGAGTATAGATAGGGATGTTATTAAGTGGAATAATTAAGGCTCAACAGGATATTCAATAAAGGAAGGATTTAATACTATATTTAATGCTCAGCCCAAGTCATTAGACATGCGAGTTAGGAATTATATTTGTCAATCCAAATCTTGGTCAAAATCCAAGTCCTTCCTATGGTTGACAGATCAAGGTAAAATTCTCACAGGAGAAAATTTGAGGAAAAGAGTGTTCCAAGACCCATTAAGGTATTATTTATGATATCATAAGGAATAAAGTTTGGAACATCTATTACTACATTATCATTATATCAGAAGTATTTGAAATTATTTCCATAATATTTGTAATGTAAGTTGGAGTTTAAATCAAAAACTAAAAGGGCACCTCAAAGCTTACCATACTAGATAGAAGTTAAACATAATATGATATGTATGTGAAATGGGCATGAGCATGTTAGTATCTAAATTATGTCTTGAAATAAATGCCATAATTTTTTAACAAAAACCTAAAAAAAATATTTAGATAAAATATTATCAAAGTTACAAAGCAATATCAAACATATTATAGGCATATCCTATTAGAATAAAAATAAAGAATATATCCTAGATGACTTATAAATATTTTAAAACTGAGATGGTACCAAATAAATATATGATTCATTAGTTCCCAACCAAAAAAAATGAAGAGTGTCTTAAGGAAAAAAGTGAAATGGCTCCCTCCTAAGAGAGGTTGGTATAGATTAAACATTGACAATGACTATAAATGCAACCTAGGTAATTTAGGAGCTGGAGCAAGTGATCATTAAAGACCACTTAGGGTGGTTGTCTACTTATGAGGATCTCTATATGGGAATAAAATATAACAATATTATGGAGTCATAAGGATTAGTTGCCTGGCTCAAATTAGCTAAAAAAGCAAATATTAAAAATATATTGGTTAAGTGGGATTAAATTCTAATTATATGTGCATGGGAAAGGGATGAAGTGTTAAATTAGAAAATCAAAAGGATTATAGAAGAATCCAAAAGTCATCATCCATTTTTAGAAATTATCCTAGTATGTCACATTTCAAGAGCAAATGATAAAGTGAAAGACTAGTTGGCTAATTGGGGTGTGGAAATGAGAAAAAGAAGCAAGTCAAAAAGGCAAGGAGAACCCCCAAAAGGTCTCAAAATGGTGGAGTTGGTTTTGATTCTTAATAGGATTTTTTTTTATTTTATAAAGAAATTATTTATAAATGACATTTTAAGGAGGTATGTATAAGGAAAAGATGTGGTAATATTTCCTTTGGCATGTGTATTGAAAATATGAAAAAAAAGAAAAAAATGGAAGGTTTCTAATTGTTCAATTTGAATGCAGTAGGATATCTATAAAAAATAAGATAAGCATTTCCCAAGTAATAAATATTAGCTAGTTACTAAAATCTACCTCCTCCACCAATTACATGGTATTTTTTAAGATAAACATAGGTCCATGATTGTAAATAGGCAAGTTCAGGCAATTATTAAAATAAATTTTGAATGCTTCATTCCTAGACTATCACATGTCATCTATTTAAAAGGTGGAGATAGAATACAATGGATTGGTGGAATAACTGAGGCTGTGTTACTCATTTATATCTATAAATTTGGCTCTATTCAAAGTCATTCAACCCCTAACTCTATGCAATCAAAATATTAAAAGTTTGGTAGATTAATAATGATGCTTCTCCAGGTCAGATGATGTACACTATCTATCTCGATCCTAGTTTTGGAATACACAAAATCATTGATGCATTTGTTTAATGAAGAGAAAGTATACAGATGAGATATAATCAATGTAATCAGCCCCCACATTTCCATGACTAGAAATGATAGGCAAAGGAAAAGTGCTAAGCAGAATGGGGAACCTAATATCAAGTTGGGTTTAAGTGGAATGGAGCAAAAGTCATCATAATAGTGAAATTAATGATAAGAAGTAAATCCATCCAACTCCCTACATCATAATTTGTAGAATGATCAGAAGAAGAGGAGGTGTTATACTATATACTATGGAGGAAGGAAATGGATTTGGTGAGAGAATGAGGAAAGGATATCGATGGATAAAAAAAAAGGGATTTATAGGAACCTATAAAGATAAAGGTTACTCATGAAGAGGTATGACGATTAAAAAATGCATAAATAGTATGGAGAGGTATTGAAATTTAGTGAAGTGGAGGGTGTATCTCAACCTTAGGAAAGTAGTTCGAATGAGGCCAGTCAATATTATATGTAGGATAAAGGAAACATAATGCAATGAATAAATGATAATTTGATAGGTATCAACAATTTTATTCTAAAATAGAATAGTGAAAACCTCAAACCCCAAAATCAAATTAAGATGGATACTAAGTTATTATAATATTTTTTCATATCACATTACAATATGATAGAAGTAGTGAATACCAAGAAAAATTTCATGGAGATAATCATAAAATAAATGTAGCTTCACACATAGGTCTTATCAATAATTCCAATTAATACAGATGAAATAAAATCACTATAAATCCATCTAAAAAATATAGTGGGAGATACCATAAGTATTAAAGTCCATCTCCTTCAGTGGCACTGCATTTAGGGGCATAGAGGTCAATGGGTCCATTAGAGGAAGTTATTGAAGTAGTTGAAGAAGCACAAGTGTAACTACCCACCTACAAGTCTGGTTAACGATATATAGTAATAGGTCCTAGATGCTCAATCATTGATCAATATATAAATGTAAACGTTTATTAACATACTAGTTATATGATGATGTATTGAAAATTTACTAACTAAATAATGTATTTCACTTATCATAAGAAAAGATGAGTATTTCACAATACTTAATTCTTTTACTCTCGCATAAAATATAAATATTTTCAATTTATGTAGAGAATTCTACACCAAGGGATTCTCATCCTAATAAACAAACATCTGAATGAAATCTTGTTGGACCTATGACCAATGCTTTTTCTATCATCTACATTTTTTATGCATGTACCAGGTCATTGTAAGCACTAACATAGTGTATTTGAAACATGTACCCAATATTTGGGTTCTAACCATGTACATTTCATACATCCACACACTTATGAATGTGTATTTTTTGGCACTATCCTTCCTATAAAAAGGGACATTATTCCATGACAATAGGTGGTATTTGGAATCAAACACACACTAGTTTGTAAAACTCATCCCATGGTATTTTGTTTATTCTATGGACTACCCACCAAGTCACAAGAACTCTTTTTAGTTCATAATTTAGTACACTCACTCTATAATCTATATTTGGCACTTGATGTTCAAGCCTTATAATAAATAGATTCAATTCATCTATTATAAATTATTGAGGTAGTTGACATTATATGGTAAAAAACCATGCACATTATGTGTACCTCATGATCTCTGCTTGACCAATTCAAAATCTAAGTATTTGAGTCACTACTAACTGAGGAGATAGCCTTTGAGGGTAAAAAACCTTCCTTTATTGGTTTTCTGTAGTCGATTATATGACAAAAATTATTTATACACTTTTATCCTAATTTATGATTGCACATAAGGTGACCTACACTCATCCCATGTAAACTACAAAATTAGAACCTTTTTGATCATGGATCTATAGGATAATTTTTAGTAATTTAAAACTATTATTGAATTTATTTTTATGGTTTAGGGTAACCATAGTTTTCAACACACAATTAATAAGGATTATATTTTGTACTCACTTGAAACAAACTATTATCACCATACACATACAATGAATCTGGATAATTGGGTATAATTTATGGGTTTTGATCTGCTTTATTCAAGGATATAATAATGATATTATCCCCTTGGTGCAATTTTAGCTAATTACACACTAGATTAATCATCATATGACCATCATAGGCACACTTCTTACTAATTAATTCAGGAAAGTGAAATTCACTAGTCTTCATGTTAATCAGTTCAAAATAACTCATAGGTTTAGATCAATGACATTCACTTTTACATTTTCCAATCGATCAATAGGCTCCACCCTACCATAGCCTATGAGTCATAGTGCAACTAGACTATAATTGAGTGTTGGTGATCTAATAACTTCATATGTATATCGATTAATCATATTGACTATGTTTTCAAAAATAAAATATAGGGTTGGATACTAGCTTCCTAGGTATTTAGTTGATGGAGCATCTCCATAATCCTCAATTTACTCTACTAAAAGTGTAGTTTTATTGTGCATTAGTGTCAGTTAGGAAATATGATTTCACAATGGGAAATATAATCCTTTATTGTATTCCCTCCAAAAATATGGTAGATTTTATATTTATCTTCCAAAATGAAGTTGACTTTCTTCATTACATCTAGGAATCTATGATTGTATTCCCATACTAATTCTTCACTTCACTACTGAATCTCTTTAAGGTATCCATCTTGAATTATTCTATTAATTTTTTTTTAACCATTTTAAGAATTAGGGAAGAAACATTCCTTTTTATAAATGAAATCTAAATCTTGTCCACTTAAGGATTTGATAATCGCATACTTTTGACATCATCAATGCTCACTCCCTTAACCTACCATTTCATGTCATAGGTTGACAAATACTATTCAAGTTTAGAAGACCCGTGGTTTCAAATTAATAAACATTCATGTGTTTTTGATGACATGTTTTGTGTAATTATGACTATTACTAATAGATTTATATGTATTAGCCTTTACTAGTGTCTTAATACGTGTTGTGAAATATAACCTAGCCTATTGCAACTTCTTCTTGTCTATTATTTACTTAGTTTTATGTGCTAAGTTTCTTGAATTTATCTATAAGTGATTCAAGCTAATTTCCACCTATCCCAATCTTTACACTTTCATTTTTACTTCAGGGGATTCATACTTATAAAATGAATTATATTATTATATTTTCAACCTTGAAACTATGATAATACTACAATTTTACATAACTTCTTATGGATAATATTCTTTCCTCGATCCAAAAAATATCCTTCATTATTGTTTTGATCTACCACTATATTCCAACTAATCTACTTTCTTGTTTCTCCTTGCTCCAATCTACATCCTTATTATCCTAATATTTATCCTCTTCTTTCTCAAGTCCTTTAATTATTTGCTTTGCGTAATCTCCAATTTATCAAATTAATGTAATTTATGTATCCTCCTTCTAGTCTCCCCTCTCTTCCACATCCTCTATTTTACTTCTTCTCATATTTATAGTTACAATTAATTTATCATACCTTCTGAATTAATATAGCTCTCTTTTTAATCCAAACAAATTCTTCTCACTCTATGTATCTATATCTGCCATATTATGGGCACAATTTCAATTTAATTTACTTAAATCTTCATAATTCACTCATACATCACTTTCACCCCCATAATTATCTAAACAACTACTCCATGTTGGTAGGGGTAGTCACCATGGCCTTTTCAATTACCAACATTTTTATTAGAGTGGCAAGTTATTGAATGAAATTTCATTGGATGCCTTTTATTAATAGGTACTAAAAAACTTAAAAATTAGATATGCTTGAATATCAAAACATTTAATATATACATTCATGGTAGTCTTTGTCTAGTGATCTATCACACAAGTCCAGTCAATGTCCAATCTTCACACATTTTCTAGTATTTCTTTTATTCAAGCTAGAATTTTTGTCCTCCTTGATAAAAAATAATAGTATTATAGTCTTGATAACCATGAAACTAATAGTCCAAACAATTCACACCATAAAATATCATATATTTGACCTTAAATGTGCTTCATGAATAGATTGTTATGTATCACTCACTATTCTTCATCCTTCCTTGTTTACAAAATTATGAATTTATTCATCAAGACATATCTCCAAGTCTCTCTATCCTAGTATCCATCATAACATATTTTAAATTTTTATTCTCACCACACCATTGTTAGTAGAGGTTGTTGTAAAGCCCATCATATCATATTAATACAGCCTAGATAGTTTTTTGAAGTGTGGACATAATTATAACATAGACATAAACACATACTAAAACACATTATCCTAGATAATTATGGTTTATTTAAGTAAAAGAATGCAAACTTAATGTTTCTAGAAAATACAAAATAATATACATGACTAAATAAATTTAGAAAAACACATCATCTACTATGCATAAAGAAATGATAAAAGTCTTTTTGAAAAAACAATTACAATGCTTTAAATTAATATCTCTCAATTCAAAACTCTTTTACAATACTTTTGAGTGATATATGTATATATTTTACTTAGTGTTATTAGTTCATATTATATCCTTTTAATACAAACAAAAGGAATACTATTCAAATTTTGAAGACTATTGGCATGCTTTCAAGTTTTGAATACATACAAAAAGAGAAAAATTTGATAAATAGTGTGAGTTGTACATGTGTCTATCAATTACAGTCTATAATTTTTATGATTATTTAGTTTCAACACATAATATGCATCCCACAACCCCTTTAAAATAGGTGTCTTGGTCATATATAGTGAAGATATTTTTTTTATATAAATATTGCACATAAAAAATGTAGTAATGGCAGGCTAACCAATATCTTTGTAATAAAAATTTAAATTAAATAGAGACATGCAACTCTAATAATTTTACATTCAACAAATTAGATATAATTACAAATTTGAAAAAGATATGGAAAATTACTTCTTTTTTATTTTTTTAGTATTTTTCCATTAATTAGATAACAAGTGGTTTTATAATCAAGGCTATTTATTTAGTACTTTGTTAACCATAAAGATAGTTTTCTAACAAAGACTACCAACAATGTTGGAGAGTTTTCATTATTTTTTTTACTTTTTAATTTTTGAAAAAAATGATTTTTTTTTTACTTTTTAATTTTTGAAAAAATGATGACATGATGAAAATATAGGTAGAGGCTATACCATAGCATTTATAGATTTAAAATCAACTTGAACTAAAATTTAGACCTAATTTATTTCTTAATTATGAGATCATTAACCAACATATATTTAAGTAGGAGCCATCTTTTCTGAAGTTTACCTTGGTGATATTTTTGCATGAAAGCATGGGAAAGTGTTGAATATTATAGTGAAATTATCCTTGTTTTATGTACCCATCATGCCAAAATAATTTTGAGTGACTTCTAGGTTATGGGATTATGCTTTAAAAATATCACCATAGCATGTGGGTTTCCCCAGACACCAACAGATAATAGACCAATCAGTGTATTTTGTTATATTTATATATGGAGAGGAATACTATGAAAAATTTCATACAAACAAGTTGTTAGAAAACCTAGGGTATTTTAGAATCATAAATAAATTTTCATCAACCACCTTCATAATTTATTTAGTAGGTGTTAGTTGTGAATAAATTCAACAATGCAATTATCTATATTAGTATTGTAATATGGAATCTGTGATATAATAACAACTATTTAATAGTGGAACCAATAAAATTTAGTTGCTGCATTAGATCATAGCTAGGTGAATGCTCAATATTCAAAAGAACATAAAATTTAATAATATAAAAAATAATTAACAACATATATAATAAGAAGGAATTCATTCAAAGTTACCATACAATTGATTTTTTTTGCCTAAAAGATATATGCAAATGTAATGTATGTCATGGTTCAACTATCAATCCAATTGATGAAGTACAATCCCTTTTGATGAAATTAATATAAATTTTCCAATATAATCCTTAGAGGGCATCCAAATACATGAGAATTCCTTGCAAACACTCAAAATAATACTAACATGCATTTATTATTATTTAAATTAGCATCCTTAAATAAAAAATAATAGTGGTACAATTTTGGTGAGAGGTTTAATGAATATTCAAATAAAACATGCATGCTCAAGGATGGAATACTAAACATACCTTGTTTTTAAGGTGTGAAAATATTTTTTGATTATATCAACCTCAGTGGGTCTACTTAATGTCTTTAAATGAACATGTTACCTAATATTACATCTCATTTATGCAATAGTTATGTCACCTAAATATTTTTTCTAGTTTTAACATTACCAAATATTAATATTAGGAACTTTGAAAAAAGGATTCCGACAATTCAAAATAGTTTCTACATGTAACCTACAATAGTGGATGAAGGTAACCTATAGTAGTGGTTTTAGGCAACATAAAACATTTTCTACATGCTAGTAAATTATTCTTAGAAAAGTAAATTACGGTCAGTCACTAAAATAAAATTATTTATATATAAATATAATGACTTAAACCATAAATTAGTCATATAAAACTTATATAACTATTCTTTAGCCTATTAAAAGAATAAAAATTTTATTGAGGCCCTTCCTTTGGATGCTCAATTAATTTTTTGAAGAGGAAATTTCAATGGTATAATATTACTTGACAATGGATTTGTTAAAGTATTGTCACATTTATTATAAATAGTATATGTATTTTCATTTTAGAAACCTTATTTTATGTGTTATGTTATCATGGGTAGATTATGTGGTCTAATTAAAACCATTGAATGTGGATGGAATTATGTAGGGTAAAGTGTCATCACTTCATTATTATAAACTAGTTAAGGAGGTTTGTTACTAGTGTTATGTGTAGGTTGAGCTTAAAAATTTGGATTATTGAGGGACATATTGGGTTAGGTTTTTAATGTGTTTTTTTAGATAAAAATATTTTGTGGTTGTGGGTGTTGTTAAAACCTAGAATGTTGTGATTGTTGATGCTTGGGTGGTGGTTTATATGACTAACCTTCAAATCAAGGTCATTGGATATATTGTTGTTAGTAATGATTTTTGAAAAGATGAGATGGTCCTAATATGTAATTCAAATCATTATGTGGATACTAATTATGAGAATCATAAGTATAAATATAAGAGTGAAATATTTAAGGGTTGATAGGCATACCTAGATTTCCTTGTATACTTGGCCAAAGTTCTTGTTGAGATGCAAATAAAACATGTTTGCTTCCATTTAGATCTTCCTTATTTATAACTTATTATTTTCCATGCTACATTCATTTACCCAAGTAGCTTAGAATTGATAATAATCATTTTTACTTATATAATTCATTATAGAACTTCCATTTCTTAGGTGTTACATTGTAATTTCATAATCAATTATGGAAAGAACAATTATGGGTGGTTATAAAACACTTTATTTAAGGATAAATGATTTTGTATTACATTCTTGAGGTAGAAGAGTCATAAAATTAGCTCTTTTTATAGATTTATTTCTTCTTACATATGAAAAATATTAATTTATGCAAGTATCTCTTTACTTATAAGTGTAGGTGCATATGCAATACCAATTTATACAAGATCATAAATAGGTGAAGAGTTCCAATTATTGCATGTTTATCACTTTTACCGATAGGGGTAGGACAAATTTTTGCATATTTCTTCTTAGCATAAACTTGTCATATTTTTTGTATCAGCAATTGAAACATGTAATTTTTATTAATTCATTGATGCAAAACCAAATTTTGTAGATTGATCTTCCATACCAATAGGCATAAGATATGTTTTAATAAATTTTTATGTATTTCACAGTAGATGTAGAGACAATTGATACAAGTTTATTATTTTTACAACATGTGCATAAGTAATTTATATGAGTTGGATTTCATTAATAATAACAAAGGTAATATATATGGGTTGAGTTTAAAAAACACATGCACATTTAGTTGTTGCAGGTACAGACATAAAGAATGCTACAAGATCATTTTGTGCAATAAATCCTCCCTCCTCAACATGTGTATGCATGCTTTTAGGAACAAGTGTAGGCAATTTTTTTGTATCAATGCATCATATATTTGTTTCTACTATGAAAATTGGGGATTCCATTTAGATATTATTATATTGTAGATTTTTATTCATAACCAAGAGGATTTATAGTTATTGACACATAAAAATAAAATCTATATTCTCTGTTCATCATGCATTAATATTTCAACAAAATCATGTTTTTTTGACATCAATTTTTTATTATTATTGAAGGTGTAATTTTTTTTGGGTTTAAACTCAACAATTTTGTTAAACCATGGATGAAGTTGGGTAACACTGATGATTAATGTTCTTTTTGGCTACCATGGTTGGTTTGAAACTATTACCAATTGACCTAAATTTAAGATATTTATTTGGGACAATTATGGTTTTGGGGTTGGATTGGGTTCTATGGATTTGATACATACCAAATATTAGGAGTAAAATTAAAAGATGCATAACTTGATTTCTTACCTATATTTTGTGGTATTTGAGACCATGGTTTATATTTAGCTATTTAAAATATATAATATCCTTCACATCCTATTTCATGAAATTAAATTGCATAAAGATCCTCATCCATTATAATTTTAACTTTTAAATAGGTAAAATGACACCTAAATAGGTTTTCTTCCTACAAAAACCCATGATATATACAATTAGTGCTTATTTCACTTCTTATTATTTCCCTTGTTCATGCAATGTATTTATTTAAGTATCTGTATGATTGATGATGTCTTGATTCATATCTTACAATAAATTTCCAAATTCTATTTATTAGAGTCCATTGGTAGATTTAGAAGATGATGATGGTAATGACCTATAAAGGTAGGAAATAGGTCATTACACACACACACGCGCACACACACACACACACACACACACACACACACACACACACACACACACACACAGAGAGAGAGAGAGAGAGAGAGAGAGAGAGAGAGAGAGAGAGAGAGAGAGAGAGAGAGAGAGAGAGAGAGAGAGAGAGAGAGAGAGAGAGAGAGAGAGAGAGAGAGATTGCTTATGATTATAAATTTAAGATGTATACATGAAATTGAAATGAAAACACTAACACAATATAAAAAAAATTATTAAATAATGAATTAGATTTTCACCATATTTCTTTATGTATGTACCCTCATTTATTGGAATTATATTATAATACCCTCCTCTACTATAACTAATTTAATTACAATTACTTTAATTACCTTAAACGATTCTATCATAATGTAAATATTGTTGTATCAAAGTTATATAAATATTACAATGATCATTGTATTTTATTCTTTATAACTTTAGATTTTTAATTCCATTAACACTTGTAGCTATGATATTATTTTATTTGGAGATATTAAAATATATAGTTTATAATAACTCAAACATATGCAAAACTAATCGAAATAACTTAGAGTATATTCTAGAGAATATGACACTACAACCATGTGAAAAAAATAATTTATTTTGGTCCAAAGAGAATGAAGGTGGTTACAAGTGATTGTAACACCTTCGTACATATCAAAAATATTTTTTCCACTTTTCTATATTGGTTAGAAGTAGTTGGATAAAAATAATTGATCTTAACTATTCACAGCTATAAAATAATCACCTATAATAGTTATTATGGCTAACCTAAAATAGTTTGTGATGATGAGTTTTGGGGAATATGAATTTTACAAGTGGACTTGAAATGTGGTACTTTGCTTTTAAAGTGAATATTTTTTTATGAGGAATTAAAATATGTAATAAAATTCAAGTTTAGGATTTTCATTAATTCTCATTTTTTTTTACTTTTTCCAAACTGGGATGTTTTATCCTTCAAATGCATGATTGAACACTTTCATCATTATTATGATGGTTGATAAACCCAACTAATATTTATTGTAATAATATATAAATATAAAAATGATACCTCTTTATATCATAGCTATGGGTATCTAAGACATTTTTAATGCTTTATTTCCCATTAGTAATAAAATAATCATTCAAGCCATTCAGTCATAGTTATTTATATAATGGTAACAAATGTTAACCAAAATAATGCATTCATACATAATTTATATAATATGTTCATATGTCATCATAACGTGCGACAAAAGGGTGTGGATGGAAACATAAGGAGGGTTTTATAGGAAAATTGAGTATCTAGAAAAGGGACATTTTTGGACCTCATCAGACATCATCCGTGGAGTCTTTGAAATTCTATGACTAATTATGTTTAGTGACATGGCCTAATTATATTCACCACAAGGTCACATGGCTCATACATAGTCCATAGTGTCTTTGATCCCAATTACTAACAAAATATTGATCATATAACTTTCACATAAACAAATAGTAAGAGTGGTCATTATAAAAACTATGCCCAATATTAAAAAGACATGTCATCCCATGTGGACATGTCGTGATAATATATAGGCACAAGTTATGAGGTATTGTCTTGCCTTTATTTTATGCATTAACTATTATTTTATTCATTTAATTTCAATTATGAAATCAAGCCTAGATGTCACAATTGTCACTAAATGGGATCCCACTTGTAAGATTGTGGGGCCACCTCCAACATTGGTCACAATGACACTTGGAAGGATCCTAGGGTTATAAGATAATGTAGTCTTAGGATGAAATAAAACCAAGCCACATACACATTACTTATATGAATTATTTTTTTATAAGTTATTAGGTCCTTGAGAGTTGTAAGGGTCAAAGGGGTTGATAAATTATATGTTTTTAGGTTTAAAAACTACCATGGGGATATTAAATAGGTTTGAACTTTTAATTTTAATTAAAGTAGCCATGATGGAAGGGAACCCTAAACATCATGGCTATGTATATATGAGTTAAAAATATTAAGTAGGTACCCTATGATTAGTTATTTCATAATGGACTACAAATGAATTAATAAAAATTACTACAAATCTATATGAACCTTGGTACTTTCATTAAATTTAAATGTGTGGCAACCAGTTTATCACAACAACATGGGTGTAAACCACCTAGGAATGTATGTGACAGGTTTAATTTTAATTGAGACCCTAGATTGGTTTCAATTTATGAACTAAACCTTATAATGAATTTAGTATGAAAGAGGGCCCATGTTTCTTTCAAAAAGTATTATTGGGTGTGTTATTCAAAACACATTCCTCTTTGCTTAAATATAGTTTTTTGTTTAGTATAATGTTCACGTTTTCTACTAATTCCACAAAAATAAAGCAAGTGTATACTTATTGAAAATCTTTGGACCTCAAAAATTTAAATGAATTATGTTTTCCATGTTATTTTTAGTATTTAATTTAAATTTAGTTATCATGGAGAGAAGTATCAAGTGAAATTAGTGGAAGAAGAGTTGCCCTTTTATAATGTACATGGGACATCCAATGTGACGGAAAAAGTAGAATGCAATTAATTTTTGTTTATCAGATTATATATTATGGTTGGTGAAAATCAATCCAAAAATGTTTAATATGTTGAATCATATTGAAAGAGCATAAATTATTTGAAAAAAATGTATAACCACACCAAATAAGGATAGATTTTAATTAATTTATGGAGATAAAGTTTGAAATCCATAAAATAATATAAAATAAAGGAAGACATTTTAAAATGATTAATGAATCATTTATCCATAGATAATTAAGGATATTATGGTAAAAACTCTTATTTTTTTGTGTTTTCATTTTATACAAAATTTATAAAACCTTATAAAAAACAACCAAAATCAATCTTAATTATGAATAAACTATCAAATAATTTATATTACTAAAAAAACCTATTTCCATGAATTGATTAATTAATGGTTGTTAAGTGCAATTTTGAACTCTCTCATGAATGAAAAATGTGACATCAATAAGTTTTTTATCTCTCCATTTTATTTTGTCAAATGATGTTCAAATTTCATGATCAAATTTTAATAAACCTATAAACAATTATAGCTATCGTATGTTAAATTTTCACATTTATTCATTTTATTTCATAACTAAATGCAACCATAACAGATCCCAAAGGGACTTAACATTCTATTCCATGTCATTATTTATAAATATTTCATTTTCTTGAATCAATCATAATTCTCAAAAATTACCTATTAAAAAATAAGATATACATTTACATATTACAAAAGTAAATATTCATATATTAGTACCTAACTAACTAATCATACCTCACAACATAAAAATTATACATGTGTGCAATTGTAAACATTTTATTCACATTATAAAGTACATTTGTATTTTATAATGTTACAGTAATAGTGCATTATGAACCTCTTCATTGTACCTTATACATGTTATACTGCCCTAATTATACTCCTTGACATGTCTCAAATTGATAGCCAATATAAATTATTTATTGTTCACCATATTTATCTTGTGTTATATGATAGTGGCCTCCAAATAATATTCATTTTTTTTATCAAATACTAAAGTTTTGTTGCTGAATTAATTTCCTCTATTTTAATCTATACTTTGTAATTTTTATCTCAAATTTTTTTTTATGCATCTTTAAAATATAATCATTTATTTCAATATTAAGTATGAACAAATTGTTCAAATTTTCACTTCATTAGTATTCCTAAAGTTATTTTGAAATTTAAATTAATCATTAGTGAACTTAGATGGAAATTTATGATGATTTCTCAACCTATAGATTAGATTTTTAAATGGTCCTGTCATATTTAACTATACCTATTCTTGAAACAAATGAGAGGATATCAAAACAAGTTTCTCAATATTATTCACTAAATGAATGTCAAACATTTTAAACAATACGAGGATAATAATTTTGGTGATGCAAATTATTTTTATGATGTTTATCCAAAATATCATAGAATTTCTTGTTTTAAAAGGCCTAATTAATAAGTGTTCTAGATATTTAAAAACTATGTTGTCTATGTCAAAATACGTACATAATAAATAACTATATAATGAATATACACCTAATAATTTTCCCATAGACATTTTGAATGTTCTAATTTGCTTATTGAAGGCTATACTTCTACATTGAGTGGTGAGGATAGTGATCATAATGCTCCTACAAATCCTTTTATGCCTCCACTTAGTGTTTCGCCTCCTTAAGTTAGTACTAATACTTATATAAAACACACTATAGCTAATGTACATGGTCGATCCTAATGTTTTATCTTATCATCTTTGTCATAGTAAAAAAAATACCAAGTCCTTATTCCTACTAATGTTAATCATATGATGAATCCTATAACTTTTAATACATCTAAGGATGATCTGATTGAAAAATATATCCAATATATGAAATCTTAAATTGTGTTATTTTATCAATAATCTCAAGCATC
>JARHVA010002770.1:2327500-2360000 GCA_037957365.1 Torreya grandis
GAACTACTAGATAAAATTGAGATGAAATTTGTTGGACCCAACCCCTTGACTAGGAGGGCCTACATTTATATTACCATAATTTTCTTGAGATGGGTCATTAACTAAAGATTACAGTAGATTGAAAAGTAAAAATGATGCAACTTGGTGAAAATATTCACTTTCAAGTCATCTATTTGTAGGAAATGAAGAATACATTGAGGATGACTCAGAACCAAAAAAACTTGAAGTTGCAGTGGTACAAGAGGTCATTACCCCAAGCTCTCCTTCCAAAGAATTTTGTGGTATGATATTTGAATTAGTTCAGGTATTTTGTAATAGTGTTGAAGCATAATACCATGTCCCACTTTTTGGTACAAAGGGGGCAACAAAAAATAGAAATGTGAACATTTCTCAATTTGTATAGAGAAAATAAAAAAATAAAATATAGATTTTTTAGTACCTAAATACACATTGTGTATGTTTTGTGTACAAATTTTTTTATTGAGTACATTATTTCTCCTCCTCATAATTTTCTCAAAACATAATATTTTGTCAAGATTTTTTGTAAAAAAAGGTCATAGAAACACGGACGTAGTGAAAAATTATTTTTTTAATAATTTTTTGATTAAAAAATATTTTTTTATTAATTTTTTAATGATCAAGGTAAGGAATATCAATTTTTATGTTTTCTCCTTGCAATATTTTTTTATATATATGTTTAAATAGACTAAATTATTCACCACTAGAATAAGTACATTAAAGTCAAGTGCATTGATATTTTTCAATTTTTTTTGCCACAGACTCCTATTTTTCCCATGCCTCAAACATATGGTACTTTATTTTATGAATAAGTATATTATTAGAGAGCTCATAAACATACCTATTTATATGTAGAGACACATGTTTTTATTTTATTTTCACATCCTAATACATGGCATCCAAAATGGTAATTTTAGGACAATAGTAGCTTTCCACTTCAATGGGTAAGGATTTGATGCCACATGGAGTTTGAACAAAGGGGATTAGAATGAAGGGGGTTCATTTGAACCCCCTTAAATATCATTCAAATTAATCAAAAATTTATTAAAAGACAAATTAAACCTTGGACACCCTTTGTTTGAAGGGGGTTCATTTGGAAACCCCTTCAAAAAGTACATGTGGGGGTTAAAATGAAAGTGTTTCAAATGAACCCCCTTCAAATGAAGGGGGTTTGTTCAAACCCAATTTTTTTGTGGTTTAGATGCACTTGGCTGCCAAGTGGAACTCACTTATGTGCCATAGCCCGATAGGGTATTTTAAAGGCATAGCATAATTTATGGCACTAAAAATATTTCACACCATCACTCTTCACTCCATATCACTCCTCAAGAAATTTCTTAGAAATATTCATAGGCCTTGAAGCTTACATTCACTTTCTTCAATATTCATAATTATTTTTCTTCATTAATTATTTATTTTATGCTTGTATATTTGGCTAGGATTTTAACATGTTAGATTGGGAGGATGTAGATCACATTAAGTTTGGGTTATAATGCAAAGACTTGAATGTATTTTGTTGTTGATGCCCCTTTAAGGAATACTAAACAAAAATTGTCTTTTTGGATTCCTCTGAGTTTTGAGATGTATTCTTGATTATTTTTTCATCCATTCCATTCCTTTGTCTAAATTTTGTTGAATTTCCATCCATGTCAAGTTGTACAACTGCTTCCATGGCCACAACTAGCATAAACTCTATATATTTATCAAACTTTATCATAGGTGTTTTTAACACTTTTTAATTTAAATAATGATGCAAAACTCATGCAAAGTTTTTTTATTTTTATTATAACTAATATTTTAAATTATTTTTAAACAGTGAGGTGGTGTAAATGTGGTGTAAAATTCATGAAAATGTGGTGAAATTTCATGAAACAAAAAATTACTAATTTCTTTGTTTTTGCATCACCTTTGTGTTACTTTAATTAACACATATTCCTCAAAGTTTCACCATCAAGGCATTAAAATTAGCCAATTTATGATTAATATTTGACACTATTTATGGTGTTAATCATGCTTTTTGTAGTAGTTTATGATGTCATTTTTAAGTAGTAGAGGGTATACTCAGTGAGATGTACTTGGCACAATAATGGTATTTAATATCTATGATGGTATTATAACGACACTCATTAGTGGTATTACATTACAAATCACCATAGTTCCTAGGACATTATTAGTATGGTTTTATGCATTTTCAAATAGTGATAGATATAATCTATTACTTATATATCCATCGATAAATATTATGAGACAAATTACATACACATTACATCATATCCTTAAGTATGTCCATAATGAAATTTATTTTTCATGGAACACCTTAAGAGTTACCTATCCCACACTAGAAATATCAAGAGACATTACCTAAAATTTTACATTAAAAGTAAATTGTTAAACCTCATGTGATATCTTCTACTATTTTTTCACCTTTAGTTATGGTTCCTACCATCCTTACATCTAGGATTTTGACTTATCGAGTCACAACTCCTAGATTTAAAAGTGTTATAGTTAAAACCAATGTAATTTACATTTAGTAGTCATCCACCAACCAATATTAACTACAACTTATTATATATTTTTATACTAGATAACTTACTAAGCATTCAATTATTTTAAGGAACACTTTAATTAATGTGCATGCTTGAAAAGAGGTTCAAATAGCCACTTGAGATTGTTTCCCTAATATATGTTGTTTGTATATGATTCAGGTTACTACACAACTCATGTCTATATTTATTATAATTCTAACTATGAGTTTGACTTCCTAAGTCCATGACATCATAATATATAAGAGATCACTAGCTATTCTTTCTGGCTTATCTCTTAATCTTCAGTGATATATACTACTATAAAATACTTTCATTTTAATTATATAGTATTTTATATTTCATGTCTTTCATATGACTTTCTCCCTTGAAATTTTAACTTACCTTAGATTTTTCTAGGTTTGAAATTATGTTCTATGTTTTGCCTTGCATTAACAATATTATAGACACTTGGTTTATGTTGATTATTTTTTTTCCATAAACATTATCCCTTGATTGTTGATCCCATTCCAAAAAATTTTGTAGGCTTTCTAATGATGACAACATAAATATTGGTTTTTTATAATCTTCTCTTGTTATTTATTCTAGATGTTTTCCTTTGGCTTGCTTATTTGCTTTCTTCTTGATTTAGAAAAAATAGGCCAATCTTTTGGAGCCTATAACTTTTGACCTATAGGTCATTTTGAGCTCTTCCACATGCCAAAACGATCGTCTCAAAAACTTTGTTGCTGTATTAAGCCTTTTTATCCACTTAGAGTAGATTTTGATATTTTCATAGGCCATACGTGATCATTTAAGGGTCCAAAATTACCGTTTAATGATTTTTTCAATAATTTTCTATTTTTGAAATTTTTATATTTTTACGATTGGATGTCAAATTTAGTTTAATTTTATCCCATAAGCTAATTTTAATGTTTAGAGTATTTTAGGATATTTTTAGAGAAACCAATGCTTGCATATGAAACTTACTATAAATAATAACTGTTAAAAAAGATGTTTTTTTTTAGATTTTAGTTTTTTTGAATTTTGGCATGTCAAATCTAAATTATGAGTTGAGGCTTGTTTAAGCATGGTTTGGGTTTATAATTATTTCAATTCATTCAATATGAATCAATACAAGTTATTGTTTCAGATTCTTTGCCTATTGATAAATTATTGTCTTGATAGTTTTTAGGTTCATTTGTGCCTCTTATATTCTCTTATTTATTTATTGAGATTACATTACTTATTCTTTTACTTTGATCCCTTATTCTCCTCATTTTGTGCTCTCCTCCTTATATAAAATACAACATTAAAAAAATAGTAAATAAATAAATAAATAAATAAATCATTGCCTTTATCATTTTTGATGGATACATATCATGCTTATATATTTATGTGAGATTTGAATAGTACATGTTATATATGATCATGGACATACAATTTTTTCGTAGCTACATTCATGCCCACATCCCATGGGCATTGTTATAGTGATGGTATGCCTTATACTAGGGGAATATTTATATAGTGGGTCATAAATGACACCCTTATTAACTTACATTTATCATATAAAACTACTTACATTTACTATACATATCATGCACTTGATTATAACTTACGTGTTGCATGGATAATGTTTGTGTGTAGGTAAATCAATATTTATTAACAAAAATGGGTTGAGCCTAGACAAAACATCTAACCTTTTCTTCCTTATTTTCCTAAGGTAACTGTAATTACATGTTTCAATTATTTGTTTAATTTGATGCACACATGCATTCATGTACATACACATCAAAGAGGGGCATTATGTAGACAACTAAGTTTGGCACAACAAATTTTTTATATAAATCACTATCATGTATTTCTACACTTGGGTTCACTTTTATACGTATGATTATTTTTGGACATCTTTTCACCTATATTAAAATTTATTTGGCTTTGGTTTATATAGGTTTCCATAGATCCATATTATCTATCTATGTGTTGTTATCCTCGAGATCCTTTTCTTCCATACTCTATTTAGCCTCATCTCCATTCAAGTCACTTTTCCCTCTTTGGTTAGAATCAATGGTATGTCAATTATGTCCCTCTTCCTTTTCTAAGCTCATTTTATCTTACCTAGATTCCTTGAACTTTGAATTTTGCTTGTCGTAATTATACATGGTCGGTCTATGTTCAATGTGTTTTTATGGAGAGCCCTATGTTAAAATTAACTCTAAGCCTTCTCAACATATGGTAACCATGTAAAGTAGCAACCAAGAGATATCCTTAACTTATTGAGATGAATAGTAATTTCATTTTATAATATACTTATTTAATATCTTGCACATTGGTCCTTCGTTACATTTAGATCATATCCAAGTCTTGCGAAACACTTTGGTCTAAAATGAGGCTATAATAGGAGCATATGGTTGCATTTGATTAATTTAAGAAGAAAAAGTGAATCCATTTCTATCACTTAGGATGGGATTTTACTCACATGCACTAAATCTACATTGTATATAATTCAAATCATGTGGCATGTGTAGATGCAACTCCTCAAGAGGTTACATGAAGAAGCTAATATCCACACACTGATTTATTATACTTTTTATGACTAGGTTAAGAAGCAAAGAGGGAAAAAGAAAACATATTTTGTTCATCATCATCTTGTGAACCAGAATAAAAAATTATAAAAACTAGAAAGGTGTGGAGGAAACAATCGATGGCAAAGTATAAAACCAACATGACCATATGTATAAAATGGAAAACCCACTAATTACATCATGTACACAATCAATATCCAACAACACAAAATAATCAAATATGTATAGTTTGAATGCATTCAATTCCAACTCATGTTTTCAGTGTTAGATCTCTAGAACAAAGCCTAAATGTGTTACTTTCCATCACTTTCTACCTATTGTTCATTTTTCTTGTTTGCTCTATCATTTTATTATATTTTTAACTATTATTTTTATACATAACTCAAATCTAGTTATTGTGGTTTACTATAGTATCTTAAAACTAACTTGTGCCATTGTTTTAGAAGGCTACGCATTTAGTATTTATCTACTAACCACATCATATCAAAATAATAAGGAAAATATGAAATAACCTAACAAAAGAAAGAAAACATGTATCTCAACATGATAACATTTATAATATGTATTAAATGACATTAAGAACCTTCTATTATAATATTTCCATCAAAAGTCACATAATAAAATACATATAAAATACCTATACATTCATATGTATGTATGCATATATCCCTTCTATTACTTTTAAGATCCATATTTTATTAATATTTTTTATTTTTCTTTATATATTGGTGCCGAAGGTAAATATAAGAACCTCTCGTATGTGTCCAAAGACTATTTAAAATGACTTAAAAGACTCATGATGTTAGTTCCTATATTTCAAAAAGTTTGGTAAAATTATTACCATAACCTTTAAAATTATGTATAATTTATAAACTATGTTAATTGTCCAAGTACAATTCTAGTTGTGCATTCAAATTTTATTGATAACATATCAGCCCTCCAACCACCTAAAATTTTAGATTGATGAAACATCAAACGGGAATTACATAAGAAGCAAAAATTCATCCACTAAACTTCCTAAATTAATTGTAAATATTTTTTCAAGCTTCCAATCTTACTATTGGAGCGTGTCAATGTAGTCATTACTAATAAAAACATAATGATATACCTCAATTACAACATTGAGGTGTTTGGTAGAAGGTAATGTTAAAGTTTTACCTTCACCAAAAGGGACTAGTTCATAATAACATCTTCATTGAAGGTATAGTAATGAGAGAACTACTCACCTAAGGTTATTTACTCAAATTTTAGCTTTCCAAAATTAATAGAATCTAAGATTTGAAGGTAAAGTCTAAGCTTATACACTTTATTTAATACCTGGTTTATGAAGGCCTTTCTTTTCAAGAATATTTCCTTGATATTGTGGCTACTCAACCCAAATGCCCTATTTGTGTTAGACCAGAGTCCTTCAAGCTTCTCTTTAGGACTTACCCAAATGCCCATTCTGATTGACATTAGATCTACAATCTCTTTTATGTCACTTTCATCTAAAACCTTTTCTTGGAGAATAGTGTATTTTAAGGATAATACTAAGTCACTAACATATAAAACTTTTGTATAGAATTTATTCTATACTATCATATTATTTAAATTATTAAAAGCTCGAAACTCAACATACACAAGTCTTGATGCCGATACCTAAGTTTGTATTTTATATGCCCAACCTGACTTGCACATCAAGCATCCCATACCCCAAGTCATGATGGCCATTGGAGCACATGGTTGGTATCTCCCCATGGCTCCATAGATTGTTTAATAATGAAGAAGAATATGGTCTCTTTTTTTTGGTAATGACAAGGTCATTGTTATCTCTTTGGCTTATATCTAGATAGAAGTACACAAAGGTGGCTCTAGAATTCTAACACTTGCAGGGATTACTCAACCACTCGAGGAGTGCTCCATATATCATGAGTCACATCACCTCAGACTATCCAACATGTAGATATCTCTGTAGGTATTGACAAAGTTGTTTGTATAGTCACAATGGCTTCTCCACTCATACTCATAGAGAGGATGGAGTCTATCACTACTGTGCAAGGAGTTTCTGGTTGCTCTGTGCCAATAGCATTCCCCTATACAAGGAATGGTCCAATTGTTAGTATTATTCAACCACCCCTCATTAAAATATTACTATATCTGACTTCTCTAGATCTACTTAAAATCATCAGTGAATATAAATCTTCCTCCTAATAAAATTTGCTCATAAAAATGATGTCACCTCCTCAAACCTCTCTCATGATCAAAATGAATTCTCGAAAATCCGACATTCGAACCAAAGCGGAAGTGTATGATTTTTCCGTTCACTGTCATGAAATGATGAAAGCGAACGTGAGTAATGGACGGCTTTTTGGGCGTGTACGTTTGCCAACCAAGTACGAAAAGATCCTATCATTTATTCGATGCACATAAAAACTAAAGAGACACTGCTGCATTTTGTTGACTATCCATAGCCAGGTGTAAAGAAATAACAATTTCTGGATTGCGGTGCCCATTTCTCAGAAAAGAACACCGTTCACCATCAAACTCAGAAATCCTTTTGACTTGGAATATAAGTTAATTCAGCCAGTCAGAACTTGCACATGATGACGGCCTTATCCCTTTTTGGCAAGCTTATCATGTTTTACCCCTACTTTTTAATCATTGAGTCGATTTTGCCTTGAATTATTGTATATACTCATTCATTCTGTCCTGTACTTTCAACCCACTAAATGCGGCAGATTTATGGCAAAGATACTCAGGTTTATCCCTACTTTTCTATCAATTTTTCCCGTGGGCCCATATATTCATTCATTAAGTCGATTTTGCTTTGACTTATTGTAAATATTCCTTCATTCTGTCCTGTACTTTCAACCCACTAGCTGCAGGACTATAAAATCCATGTTTATCACCAAGTGCAGAAGACTTCCATGCTATATGTTTAAAATATATGTAATGTAGACGAATTTTAATGAAAACTATGCCTATATTTTAAAAAACATAATATTATTTAAGAAGACTAATAATATCACCAAAACGGGCTTGTGAGTAGTAGATAAATAATTGTTAAATGTGGAAAATTACATAAATTAAATTATATTAGTTTCATGAAGAACACTCACTTCCATTGAAATTATATGTAAAGCAGAAAAGATAGCATACAATTCACGTTTAAATTTACATCTAAAAGATTTAGAGGTAACATAGCTCATTTAAATTTAAATTTACAGGAGACAAAAATATAATTTATATTTAAATTTATTTGTGAAAAAAGAGTTACAATTTTTTTTCGAAAAATTTATTCAATGTATTAATAAAATATTATGTTAAAAAGTTAATCATACTGAAAAAAAAATGTAAATGAATCACATACAAAAGAAAAACTAAAAAGTTACCTTAATACATAACAAACTTTTCAAATAAAAAAGCTAAAACATAGTCAACTAAAGCCATACAAAGGAATAAACATAACAAGAAGCAACATTAAGCAATGAGAGAAACACCCAGCAATGGTGGAGGAGGTAGAGGATTGACATGCTTATATGTACATCCCATGAGCCACTTTTAGCAGGCAAGTCTATCTATAAAGCATATGATTCCAACCGTCTATGTATTTTTATCATATTTATCATTAATAGTATTGTGCCTTGCGGAAGAAATGGAAAATGCTAACCAAATAAATTTCTCTTTGGAGGTGCTGACCACTAAAAACTACCCCCAATAGGAGGACACATAGGTAACACTACTCATATTTAAATTTACAAGAGATAAAAAAAAAAAATCACATTTTAATTTAAGTATAGAGGATGAGATTAACACAAACACAATCATTAAATTCTTATCAATGTTCAATTTTACATTTTACATTCATTAGAGAGTTCTATATTGGATATGCAAAATGGGAAAATTTTTACCCTCTTCATTAAGTGGTAATTTTTCTTATCTATAAGTACTTTAAAGGGATTAATCCTTGCTCTCTAGCCCCTCAACCCAAGAAAAAGTCAGGTAAAGGGATTTCGACATTGAAAAGATTTATAAGGAGTTCATCACAGAAAAAATTAAAGAAGGATCAAACTGGAGATCAATGTGATAAGCCTATTGATCTGGATAAGGAGGAGCAGGGTATAGGTGTTTAGAAAATGTCTTCGATGGTTGATAAAATACAGGGGATTTTGAAATGGTAGTTGAAGAGCCTCAGATAGGTAATGTGGGTAATAATGTAATGGTTATAGAAGAGAATACATTGCATGAGTTGGTTGAGGGTGTATAACAACCTATGGAGGGTTGTGTGGAAAAGGGAATGGATAACAGTAGGCCTAAGATGACTATGAAAAAAGGAAAGGACAAGGAATTTGATGAAACTCATGGTATCATATAAGAATCAAAATAAATAGGAGGAAATCGAAGATGAGATTGGTATGCATAAGGCATTCTTACAATGGTTCATGAGGTATAATGCCAAACATAAAGACACTTTGAATATTTTGAACAAGAATGATGGGATTTTGTACACAAGGGCTTTTTTTATTGGTAATAATTAAGTATATGTAAATAATGGAAGATAAAATCACTAGATGGAGCATGAGAATGAACTTCTCATGGATAATATCAAGATGATTATTGATTTCACCATAGCATCTATCCAAAATTATTTTCAGAGCATGGAGGGGATTTGAATGTTGGTGAAAAGGAAGAATTAAATGCTTGAACATAGTAAAGCTGAGAAGAGGAAGAAGGGAGCTACTGAGGGGGTTTAGGATCCTTAGAGCCTTCAGATGAAGAACACTATGTTTACTAATATCAAGAATAATTGGACTAATGTAATTCAAGGATGGAAGGGAATTAGCTGTTAGGGTTGGTACTTATATTATTTTATTGTTTGTTGGCCATTTTATGGCTATTTATTATTTGTTATAAATATGGTTCTATGTTCAAACATTAATATGTAAATTTTGGATTTTAGTCCTAGACTTCTAGTTATATATATTGGGGTGGGTCTCTGTCAATAACCCGCTTTTACTATAAATAAAAACACAATCATTTATTGTGAATATATTTTGAATGAATGAGAGTTTTTAGTTTTGTACAAAAGAGTGGTATTTTACTTGGGGCAATAAAGCATGTATTCAAAATTATTTTAATTTTTTTTTTAAAAAAATATGAAGTTACATAGAAGAAAGGAGAAGGATAAGAAAGTAAACATTGCAACCAATCATGTTTAAATACATTTTTTTAATTTTTATAAAATCATAGAAAATGAAAGTAGAATGCCATGAAGACAGACATTCTCATCTTGAAACCAATAAAATATTATGAAAATAAGACAACCACGTATGTTTTAGGTGTTTGCATTCATTTACAATTAATTTAAAGTAATGTTCTAAAAATTAGTAATTGTTAATAAAAATATTAAAAGACCATGACCAAATATACTCTAAGGGTCTACTTGTATAAGTCTTGGACAAGCACTCAAATTCTTGCTTCTCATTGTGTTAGATTTTTTCAACCAATTTTTATGAATGTTCTTCCTCCATCCTCTTCTTTTTATACATAAATATATAAAATTTGAAAGCCATGCAAATTTACAGCTATTGTAAACTCCATTACTTAAAATAACATCAATTTTAATATACATTACCTCTTCTTTTTTTGAAATTTATATAAAATCTTAAATAGAGATGGATATCAAATTCACCCTTTCTGATCCTTCAATTCTCATGGAGAATGGTGCCAAACTCACGTGACCCTTTGTATCCTTGCATTTGAAAAGTCATATGAAGACCTTTCATAAGCAAATGCATCCTTTCCTATTTTATCTTTACCTCTTCTTATTTTTAAATTTATATAAAATTTTAAATAGCGATGGATATCACAATACTTGGTGCTATTATTGGTTTAACATGAGAATCAAACTTTGTTGTATGTTTAGGGATCAACCTGCATCTAATTATTTGTTGGTATATCCTTGGTGTGCGAGCAATTGCACTAGAGTCACAATGTCGTGTGTTTTTATTTATATGATCTTGTGGGACTATAAATTATCACTTTTTCCAATTTGTTGGAACATCAAAAGTTAGGATTTTGAATCTTGTGAGACTCCTTTTAAATATTGAGAGAGATAGGAATCAATCCTTATAGTTTTTTTATTAATGGTAAATTGTGTTTTAAATAAGAACGCTGCCCTTAAAAAATGAGATAAAGATAATAAAATGAAGACCCAATGAAACTCTTCTACATACAAAAGAAAGAGACAAGTTGCAGTAATGCCATGAAACTGCTACATCCCAGCACTAGAACAAACCCAAAGTATGATCCTCCCATATCATTTTCATTAGAGATCTAAGATCCATATTCAAAGGTTCCAAATCCTTCTTACATTTTGCCTTCCTTCTATTGTTCATAATTGCCCACTCACCCCTTTCCCATGAAACTACCAAGATGGAAATGAAGACTTCATGTCCATCTGTTGATTTATAGTTTGAAAAAGAGACGCTAGATAAGGAATCTTTACCTTCCATATTGTCTAATTGGATTCCTTTTAGAGGAATTTGAGACTTCAATCCCTCTCTAGAATCTAAATAAGCATATTTCTTATCTAAAACTAAATCAATCTTTGAGAAGAAACTATCATCCCTATCTGAAGATTCCACACAAGGGTCACCAATATTTTGGTTTGGATTTGAAGCTTGTAGATGTATTTCTAGAACTAGATCCTGAACTATACATTCATCCTCACTCCCATTTTCAACTTGAACTATAATATGTTTTAGTCCAGCATCATTCCACCAAGAATTTCTTTTTTAAATTTAATACTTTGACATTTATTGACCAAGTGACTAATTTGAAAACATCTATGACATCTAGATGACAATCCTTCATATTCTAGAGTTGAGACCCAATTTTTGTCCTTAACTTTGAAGTCCACCTATGTAGGAAGCTCCTTTGATATATCAAAGTTTACCAAAATTTGACCATAAGTAGAGTGTCTCCTTTCTTATATGAATTAGACAACTTGCCAAAATTCCCCAATAGAATTTTCTATGGCTTTAAAGACAATATTATCCAAAAATTGAAAAGGTAAATATGACAAATGAATACAGATTGGTTTAGTGTTAAAAATTATGTATGAGGATTGAAATTAGGATTCCAAAGTTTTGTAAGGAGCATGTGATGCTCCTGCTCCCAAGACCAAAAATTCTCATTTGAACTAATAATTTTATCTTGCAATTAATCAAAAAACACAATGAAAATACCTCTAATACGAGGACGGATTTCAATACTACCATTCACTAGAGGTTTGTAATTTGTCATTATCTAATCATGGAGGTCACGGAGGCTATACCAAAAGCCATTGAATTGATAGATCATACCATTGGGAGAGATTCAATCTTCCCTCTTCAATATCACTATAATCTCCTTCTAGTCAAAAAGAATTATAGGCTTAGTTTTAGCAGTAGCTAGGGCCTTAAACAACCCTTTCCATGAAACAACCTCCAAATAGGAAGGTCATTAATGTCCTCCTCTCTAGGTGTCACCCCTTTTTGTAGACTGGCCACTGCTCTCCTTAACCTCACCTAAAATCCGTTTTTCATTTTCATTCATTATAGGCAAAAGAACATTTGTTTTGGTCAGATCTGGTCTTGTCCCTTAAGATTTTTCAAAAACATAGGCCGCAGTCATTGTCCCTATTTTGGCCTCTAGGTTCAACATGCCATCAGCTAAAAGCTCAACAATGTCTCAATCTATGACTGAAACTACAAAAAATAGTATCATTTTTATTCCTTTCATTTCCCTTGTTGAATGTGTCAGAGATAGATTAGAAAAAAAATAGAAAAATAAATAATTAATTGAAATAAAGAAAGATGCAGATTGCTATAGCAATTAGAAGAAACTTTCAATCTTATTATTTCTCTATCAAAAGACTCCAAACTATGCTTACATAAATAGAGTTTCTTGGCTAATCTAGCTGAAAGTAAACTAATGTTTGACTTCATGTAAAATGAGACTAAACTAATCTATAACTGCATTAACCGTTATTGTGCATGCAGATTGAGGTGCTGAGCATGTAGACTACATGCATGAGAGGGAGCAAACCGGTAGTTTTGGAGAAATTAACTCCTGTTGACTTTAGTTTCTAACACTCCCCCTTAATTTCTACCACTAACTACTTCAACATTTACAATGCCTAAATTTTGTCTTAGATAATCAAAGGTCTCCTTTGCTAATACCTTTGTGAATATATCTGCCAATTGGTCTTCAGATCTATAGAACTCTAGATGGATTTCTCCATTGTTCACTAACTCTCTGATAAAATGAAATCTTGTATCAATGTGTTTGCTCCTCTTGTGAAAAAAATGAATTTTTGAGAATGCAATTACTGATTTGTTGTCACAAAAGATTGGTGTTGACTCCTTTTGTTCTTGTAATAAATCTATCAATACTCTCCTCATCCAAGTTGCTTGACATGCTGCTGATGTGGCTACTACATACTTTACTTCAGGTAATGAAAGTGTCACTATAGGTTGTTTTTTGGATGCCCATGTGACCACACCTATTCCAAAAAGAAAGGCATGTTCAGAAGTACTTCTCATGTCATCAATGCTACCTGCAAAATCACTATCAGTATAACCAATCAAACAAAAATCATTAGTTGTGGAATATAAAATTACATATTTTGTTGTTCTTGCCACATATCTCAATATCCTCTTTCCAACTTGCCAATGTGAGTCTTTTGGTGACTCCATGAATCTAGAGATAAAACTGACCCCATACATGATATTTGGTCTTGTAGCTGTAAGATACATCAAACTACCAACTAGTCTTTTGAATGTTGTAGAATCAACATTAGAACCTTTGTCTTCTTTGCTAATTTTGGTCCCTGTAGCAACTAGTGTAGGTGTTGATTTACAATTCATCATCTTAAACCTCCTTAACACATCCTTTGCATATTTAGTTTGACAAATATAAATTCCTTTCTCTGATTGTACAACTTCTATGCCCAAAAAGTACTTCATTCATCCCAAATCTATCATTTCAAATTTTTTTTTCATTGCTGATTCAAATGTGTCTATAGACAAATTTCAAATAAAAATCAAATCGTCAACATACAAACACACAATCAAAATATGACCTTCTTTATTAATTTTTGTGTACAATGTAGGGTCACTATTGCTTCTGTTGAATCCATTGTTTATGATGTTTGAATCAATCCTGCTAAACCATGCTCTTCGTGCTTGCTTGAGACCATAGAGGGCCTTCTTCAATATGTAGACTTTTTATTCATGTCCATGCACTTCATAACCTAGTGGCTATTTCACATATACTTCTTCATCTAGGAAACCATTCAAGAAAGCTGATTTGACATCCATTTGATATACATTAAAATTATTTTGTGTAGCTATTGCTAAAACCATTCTAATAGTATCAAGTCCAGCAACTAGAGTAAATGTTTAATTATAATCAATTCTATGTTCTTGTGCAAAACCTTTTGCTACTAAGATTGCCTTGTGTTTTTCAACATTTCCTTCTGCATCAAATTTGGACTTATAAACCCATTTGACTCCTATGCAATCCTTACCTTTAGGTAGATTAGTTAGATCCCGTGTTTGATTTCTTTTAATGGCATTCATCTCTTCATCCATTGCTTTTATCCAATGTTCCTCATTAACTGTTTCTTCATAATACATAGGATCATGAGAGAAAAGAGCAAAATTTGAACATAAGTCTAACTTCTCTTCTTCTTGATTATAAATCTCAATCAAGTTTCTCATTTTCTTACCTTTAAATCTTGATCTTAAAGTGGCAAGAGTTGGATCTGATTCATCACTTGTGAATTTGGAGTAGGATGACATGCATGATCAGATGATTCACCTTGTGCTAAGCTCCTAGGTGTTCTTATTGGAGTGCTTGTTCTTGCTTGTGGAGAGGATCGATCACCTTGCAAATTTTGTTCTTTAGATTCTTATTCAATTTGGAGAATTGGTGCTCCAATTGTGATGGTTTTATCAATTCTACCATCCCATGCTTCTTCTTCCTTAAATTCAACATCTCTGCTAATAATCAATTTCTTTGAAATAGGGTTATACAACTTATAGGCCTTTGATTTTTCACTATAGCCAATAAAAATGCATTTTTCACCTCTATCATCAAGTTTTCTTTTCAATTTAGATGATATAAGAGAATATGCAATACATCCAAAAATTCTAAAATGATGTACACTATGCTTCTTACCACTCCAAGCTTCTTGTGGAATTCGATCTGTGACACTCTTTGTTGGGCTTCTATTCAGAATATATAATGTACATGCTACTGCTTTTGCCCAATATTCATTTGACAAATGTTTGGCCTTCAACATGCTTCTAGCCATCTCCATCATTATTCTATTCTTTCTTTTTGCTACACCATTCTGTTGTGGTGTGTACCTTGTAGTCAGTTGCCTTTTAATGCCATGATATCTGCAAAAATATTGAAATTCATTAGACATATATTTACCTTCTCTATCTGATCTAAGTACCTTGATGTAAAGGCCACTCTACTTTTCAACCATCGCCTTGAATTATTTAAATTTTCCAAACGCTTCAGACTTATTTTTGAGAAAATATATCCAAGTCTTTTTGCTAAAGTCATCAATGAAGGTTAGAAAATAAGAACTACCTCCAAATGATGGGATTTCCATTGGTCCACATAAATCACTATGGACTAGCTGCAATATTACCTTTGCTCTATATGAGGCTCCTATTGGAAAGCTCTCTCTATGTTGTTTTTCCAGAATGTAACTTTCAAATGAACTTCCTAGTTGTTCTATTGGTGGTAATCCCTTCACCATATTTTTTTTGTAACAAATTCAAACCTCCAAAATGTAAATGTGCATACCTTAAGTGCCATAGCCATGATTGGTCTAGATGCATGGTTTTGAAGTGGGCTTCCTCTTCTCCTTGGATACATTGAATTTGAATTGGAAACATCCGATTCTTGGTCATCTCCACTTTTCCTATAAACCAGTCATTTGGAAATTTGTCTAGTATTGTGCAAACATTATCCATAAAAGATACATTGTATCCTTTCTATACTAACTATCCAACACTTTTAAGATTATGCTTTAGTCCAGGTACAAAATAAACATCAGGTATAAACTTTATTTCACCATTTTTTGCCAAAACATTTATTACTCCTTTACCCATTACATCCACTTTGTTATCATTTCCTAATTTAACTTTAGATTTTATAGAATCATCAAGACTAGCAAAAAATTCTTTATTCCCTGTCATATGATTATTGCATCCACTATCTAAGAAACAAATATCTCTTGCATTTTCATATGTAATATGACAAGTGAGAAATAAGCTTCTAGGATTAGAACTAGATTCATTTGTGTAATTAGCATTATGCTTGTCCACATCTCCTTGTTTCTTTCTGCATTCACTTGCATAATATCTATATTTTTTTGTAGTAATAACATTGAATGTTAGATTTATCAAACCTCTGTGAATTTTGTTGTAAGTGATTGTTTCCACGTCCTCTATTGTTGTAGTTTTGATTATTATTTTCATCTTGATCTGGATTGTTCCTTCCATTTGTGCCTCTGCCTCTTCCTCTGAAGTTTGACCTTCCTCTTCCTCTTCCTCTGCCAAATGATACTTGAGACTTGAAAGCATTCTCAAAAGAAGTATTTTTATTCCTATTCATTCTGGATTCATGTGTTAACAAAGATCCCATTAATTCATCTACTGATAACTGTTCCAAATCCTTGGTTTCCTCAATAGCTACAACTATTGCATCAAATTTGCTGGGTAAACTCCTAAGTATTTTTATATGATTTTCTAATCTATTATTGTTTCTCCATTAGATCTAATTTGATTCACTATATTCAATACTTGACCCATAAACTAGTCTATAGACTCTGAATCATTCATTTGCAATATTTCAAAATTTCTTGTAAGAGATTACAATTTAGCAATTTTCACCTTTGTATTACCTTTATAGGTAGTCTCCAAGATTTTCTATGCTGATCTGGATCTCGTTGCTACTACAACTCTAGAAAAAATAGATTCATCCAATGCCTATTGGATTAGAAATAGAGCTTTTGCATCTTTTTTCGTGTTCTCTTTAAGCTCTTCATTTTGTGCTCGAGTTAATGCCTGATGGGCAACCTTATCCTGTGGTTCTACAAAACCATTCTCTACCAAATCCCAAACATCTTGTGAGCAAGACAATGTCCTCATTTTAATTGCCCAAAAATCATAATTCTTACCATTGAAAATGGGAATTCGGGGCTGAGAAATACTAATTTTTTTTGCATGTCTCACGTCGAACCTTTCAAAATGAACAAAATCTTCTTTAAATTTCTACTCAGCGACTAAAGCCTCCTTACACCAAAGCTTTTCTTTGACTGCGTTTGGCAAATCTGACTAAGGCTGGGATCTTGTGTCCTCCTTTTTTTTGTCTTATCTATTGTTGCGAAACTATTGACTATTCTTCTTGACAACAACAATCTCTTTTCCCCTACAAGCATTGATCAGGGTTCGCTTTCAATTTCAAGATCTTGGTACACGTCCTCGGTCTCTTGGCTGCGTGTGAGCTTGGAAACTCTCTCGCAGGCATCGACCACCTCTTTAGCTCTGTTTCACTGCACACCAGGGTTCAAATGCTCTCAAATATATGTTGTGCATTGATTCTTCCATGCTTTGGCCACTTCTTCTTAGCTTGGAACATGTTTGCTACCACGTCCCCGCACTTCAACAAACCTGTGCTCTCAAACCTACGCTCTCAAACTTGTGCTTTGATACCAATTTGTCAGAGATAGATTAGAAAAAAAATAGCAAAATAAATAAATAACAGAAATAAAGAAAGATGCAGATTGCTACAGCCATGAGAAGAAATTTTCAATATTATTATTTCTCTGTCAAAAGACTGCGAACTAGGCTTACATAAATAGAGTTTCTTGGCTAATCTAACTGAAAGTAAACTAATGTTTGACTGCATGCAAACTGAGACTAAACTAATCTATAACTGCGTTCACTGTTATTGTGCATGCAGATTTAGGTGCTGAGCATGCAGACTGCGTGCATGAGAGGGAGCAAACTGGTAGTTTTTGAGAAATTAACTCATGTTGACTTTAGTTTCTAACAGAATGTGTAGTAGTCCGCCGTTGTTGACTGTCATCTCCTTTTCATGTTGATCGCTCTGATTCCTTCACCCTCGAATCAATGTAAACAATGGTCTAATCCACTTTCCTTTTACAAAGATTGAATCCGCTATCAACAGTCAGCATCGTTGACTCTTCATCGTGCAACAAAACTGAAGGACTCAATCCCTATAGTTGCAAAGCATCCATTCTTATATTTTTAAGAGCAACAAAATCCAAAATAAACCTTTTGTATGAATCAAAGATAAATACAATAAATTTCATATCTATGATTAACTCTAAATAAGAATTAAAAAAACGTAATCATGTTAATAATGGCATGTTATTTTCTAATAGGATAGATGTCCTTATCCTTTCATTATTTAAATCTTTTGTTCTATACTTCTTGTTTTAAAAAAGCTGCAGGTAGGTCATTCTGTAACTTCTACCTTGAATGTTCACCTTTACTGTTCCAATCCACATAAAATGAATCTTGAAACACAAAAACTGTGAAAGAATGTTACTTTATCATCATCAAGCTTCCATTCTACATAATTTCATTTGCCCCATATATCTAGCAGGTTCTCTTGCATAATTTTTTTTATAAATTCTCTTCTATAATTTCATTTATGGAGCAGTCTACTAATATGATATTGATCTCCTCTACTTGTCTCTTCATATATTTGAAATACAAACAATCACCAAAACCGATTTCTATATTACTACAATGACATCCCCAATACTTATTTTAAATAAGAACTTATTTTGACGGCTATGACAAGACTTACAAAGTAAGTTAACCATAAAAGGCCTACTACAATAAGAATTAGAAAGAAAGTTTAACCATTAAAAATCTATGGAATAATAAAGAAAAAAAATTGAAAAATAATTTTATAAAAATAATATTTTAGTTAATTTTTTTTAAAAAAATTCATCCAAAAATTAACAAATTGACAAAATAAAAATAAAAATACGCCATTCATAGAGTCAACAATAAGTTAAGGGACAACGTCTAAGTAGAGGGAGAATCTAGATAGTGGAGTTTATATTCCTTATCATAAAGTCCATTTGTTAAGAAACATAAACGGAAGGCTGCTCGCCCTGGTAGGAACAGTACCATTAAAGTAATGGAATTGAAGGTAGAAAAGGTTCTTCGCATGAATGGCGGCCAAGCAGAACGCAGCTACGCACGAGATTCTTTTTGTCAGGTAATTTCATTCCCTCCAATGCGCATGTTAAACCAGACCTACAATTTGAGTTACATTATGTAATGCTTTGTGGCAGGGGAAATCTGTGTGTTTTCTACAACCGTTTCTCCAAGAATGCATTTCCAACATGAAAACTATTACATGTGAAAGATTTTGTATAGCAGATATGGGGTGTTCAGCTGGTCCCAACACGCTATTTGTTGCAGAAACAATCTCCAAAGCAATCCAAGGTAAATACATGGCGATGGCTCTTCCTATACCCGAGTTGCAAATATTCTTTTGGAACCTGCCCTCCAACGACTTCAATTTCCTTTTGGGGAGCTTGTCACTGCCTCCTAATGACAATGATGACGACAACAAAGAGAGGATAAAGAGATGTAACTACTTTGCAGCAGCTGTTGCAGGTTCATTCCACAGGCGTCTTTTTCCAACAAATTCTCTGAACTTTGTTCATTCCTCTTTCAGTTTACACTGGCTTTCACAAGTAAGTTTTTTTTAATAGTAAAATTTTATGAGCAGAATTAGAGTCACTTTGAATGTGCCGAAAGTAAATGGCTGATATATCGGAGAGTATTACAGTATATTCTTTTTGAGTGTTCATAAATTGACATAAAGCGGTATAATATATATTAACTATACAAGATCTTTAACTGTTAACCTTGAATACCCTTATTTTTAAAAAGACGGATCTGGAACCTTCGTATAGTAGGATGTAGTCAATATTTAATTTTGTCATAGAATCTAAAATGTGTCGACATGCATACTTAAGCAGGTACCTGCAGAAATTGAGGATAAAACGTCGAGATCATGGAATAGGGGACGAGTGTTTATCTCTAAGGAGGGTCCAGCGGAGATTGGGAAGGCATATTTGGTTCAGTTTCAGAAGGATTTCAACTCTTTTCTAAGAGCCCGTTCAAAAGAAGTTGTTGGAGGAGGTTGTATGTTTTTGTCCTTGTTAGGACGCCCTGATGCATGTGATGACCCGAGAGACCAAGGTCCAACTGCCACCATGTGGGATATCCTTCAAGACTCCTTCACTGACATGGTTTTACAGGTAGCAAAATAGAGTCTTTAATTACCTTGTTGGTATTAGGTGTGTGGATAAAAACTCCATGTGTTTAGTTTTCAAAAGTATTTATTTTTATATTTGTTGGTATTGAATATATGAAAAATATCTCCTTTATCTAAATATTTAGTTTTGAGGGTATTTACTTGTATACGAGAGTGAACATTTAGCTCAATGAAAAAATTTAAGAAATATCCATTTTACTAAAGTCATTTACTAACCACATATTTAAACTTATATTTATGGAATATAATATTTTTCTGGAAACACAAGGTAATTTTATTATTAAATCTATAAGATTGATCAGAATCTTTCTTTCTTTTCTTTCTTTTTTTTTGTTTTTGTTTTTGTTTTGTTTTGTTTTGTTTTGGGGGATGAATGACAGGGAGTGATAGAAGAGGAGAAAAGAGACTCATTCAACTTCCCATTCTTTTCTCCCTCTGGTGAGGAGGTGAGAGCAGCAGTTGAGAAAGAGGGCTCATTCATAGTGAATAGAATAGAGTTTTTGTCTGCACAGAGTTACTCAACACAATTTGATAAGGAGATTATAAGCGATACGGAAGCTTTTGGAAGGATGGTTGCCAATCAATCCAGAGCTGTTCTGGAAGGGCTGATTTCATCTTATTTCAGAGGAGATGTAGTGAATCCACTGTATGAGAATTTTGCAGTGAGAGCTGCAAATAAAGCATCACAGATACTCAACTCCCTTAATGATGGAGGTGAATTCTTTGTTGTTCTTGAGCGAACATAGAAACATCGACGTAGAGTCTCGACTCAGTGAACGCCTATCTGAAATGCAATATTTTTTTGTTTCCAAAACAAAAACCCTAAAAAATATATATATGAAAAAAAATTTAAAAAAATAAAATAAAATTCATATGCATATGTTTTCAGATTACTATTTTAATCAGTGCTTCATATGTTTAGAATTCAGAAAATGCCTTTGATAGTGTTGTTTGGAAGATGATGTTTTGGTGCATACAAAGACGTGATACTGCCATATATAATATGTTGTGGAGATGAAGTCAACAATGATGACAGTGATGATGAAGTCCTTTCCGACCAAAAACAAAAAAATGGCCCAATTCCTTGCATGGCCGTGTATGCTCTCAGTTAGATTTTGGGCCGAGGCTATGGTTCCAGATATACCCAAAATCAGTCCCGTCTGACAAAAATGTTAAGTAATGTCGTCTGAACAGAAAATAAAACATGAGATAAAAATTTATGTAAAGAAGGAGAGGAAACAAAACCACATTCGAATTAACAAGAGATACAAATATAATTTATATTTGAAATAATAAGATGCAAAATATAAATTGCACTTAAATTTATATGTAAAGGAGGAGGAAAAAGACAACTCACAGGAAACATAAACATAAAATTAATCATTGTATGACGATGGCCACATTGACATAAGAATCATATAGCGTATTGCGTTTATATATATTTTTTATTTGATAGGTAAAAGTTGCATGATTATAGGATCCCAGAGATAATATAATGAAGAGTGAAGGATAAACATGAAAGTATAAATGGGATGCCTCTTCTAGTGGCAAATGAATAGACATGAAAAGCCATGAGATAAAAGAAAATATAATTGTGTGATAGAAACTAATTTTCTTCAACAATCCAGTTATCGAGTAGACTTGTGTGAGACTACAACAAATAGCAACAAATCATAGGACCAAACATAGTTCACAACTTACATCCAGCTTCTGCCAAATTTCTGCCCAAAAGCCCCCCTCAATAGCGATACATAGTGGAAGACTGGACCTCATCTCTTTCACCTTTTCTCTATTTTTGCACATTGGTCCACTCCTTGTCTTCCATAGGTTCTGGGTCCACTAATAAATAGATTTCAATTGATTTAAAGGCTTGAGTTTTATCTACAGTTGATGCCACAATATTTGGTTTTGCCCTTGAAATTTCAATCTCTAAGTTTACCCCCTACAGATTGTTTGGGCAGAGGTTTCTGAAGCTGAATTCAACACCCACTGAACTGAGGTGATTGGATCCCCATTAGAATACCTCTCTATTTGAGAAAAAGATGCAAGGTCCTCCTTCAGACATAGACTCAAAAAATCTCACTCCAGAGCTTCCATGACTAGTTCCAAACCATCTTTCTAAGAATCTTTTACATCTGACTCTTCACCATGCATAGTAAGGAGATTAAGAGTAATGTTCTTCCACCACGTAGATTCTTTTTTTCTTTTGGAACTTCCACAAAATGTGGTAATTGATTAGTTTCAAAGCAACAACACTAAAAAGGAAAACCCTCATAGTTGAGAGGTTGGGTTAGAGCACCAAAGTCTAGTTTTAGGTTTATATTAGCAACGAGATCTTTATAGGCATCCATGTTAAACAAAATTTTAGCAAAATTGATGTGGAGGATAGGGTAGTAGGTTGGTTAATGTACATATTGGGTTTATCTTTTACCATGGACCAAGTCTACCAATATTCTAGTTGAGATAACAAATCATGTATTGAAAAACATTTGCATAGTTTTGTTATTATTAATATAAAGCAGCATAAAAGGAAAACAAATAGTGATTTTTATTATTATTATTATGAGACTGTAAAAAATGAAGGAGAAAGTCAAGTAAATAAGCATATTCATCCACAGATCAACTATTATTCAAATAGGAGGACCACATCTATTGTAGGTGCTAAAAAGTGTTTACAATTGATTTAAAATAATATTCTTAAAATTAATTTCACACACACACACACACACACACACACACGGACACACACACCGTAGGCGTTCCATTATTATAATGGTGATCTAGTTGATTGCTGCATGTATATAACTATTGGACAACCACTCTAATTCTTTTTCCTTGACCTTGTGTTGTTTTTTATCCAACTGATTCATATGTAAGCTCTTCTTCCATCCTCTCATTTCATACATAAAGATAAACAATTTGGTGATCACGTAGATTCAAGGCTATTTTCAAGCTCATTACTTACAATAACATTAAATTTATTCGGTATTTCTTCATATTGCTTTTCATTTATATTGAATCCTTAATATTTATGGATATAAAAAAAAATGGTGTTATTGTCTACTAACCACAAAACACTAACCTTGTTGTAGCTCAGTTTAGAGCATAGAAATTACCTTTAATATATATATATATATATATATATATATATATATAATCTTGTTGTTGTGCATGTGAATATGTGACATTGCCATAGATGTTGTGGAGATGAAGTCAACAATGATTACAGTGATGATGAAGTCCTTTTCTGAAATAAATATCCAAAATCAATCCTTGTTATGGTTCTAGTGTATGCTCTCATTTATATTTTGGGCCAAGGGTATGGCTCTAGATATACCAAAAATCAGCCCTGTATGTACATGGTGTACATTTTGAGTAATATCATAAAAAAATATTAAAAAATAATAGATATAAATATATGTAAAGGAAATAAAATCACATTGGATTTGACAAGAGAGAAAAATATAATTTATATTTCAAATAATAAGATATAAGATATAAATTATGTTTGAATTTACATTTTAAAGAAATGAAGGGAGGAAACAACTCATAAATTTATATCTACAATATGATAAATAGTATATACAATTCAACTGAAGAAACACAAACCCAAAATTAATCATTGTGTGATGATGGTCACATTGACATAAAAATCACATGGCATTTGGGTTTATATTTTACCATAGACCAAGCCGATCAATATTCTACTTGAAATAATAAATCATGTATTTAAAAACAACTGAATAGTTTTTTTGGTTTTTTAAATTTTAATATAAAGCCACATAAAAGGAAATAAAAAAGCATTTATTATTATTATTATTATTATTATTATTATTATTATTATTATTATTATTATTATTATTATTATTATTATTATTATTATTATTATTATTATTACTACTACTACTACTACTACTACTAGACTAAAATATAAAGAAGAAGGTCAAACAAATATATTCATCCACCAATTAATCATTATGTAAATAAAATGGCCACATCTATTATAAGTGTTTGGATGCATTTATAATTGATTTAAAATAACACTATTAAAATCAATTCAAGTTAATAGAAATGATAAAAGATACAATATATTCTAATTTTGTAGGTGTTTTGTTATTATTAATATAATGATGACCTAATTGATTGATGAATGTGTATAAGTATTTTACAAACACTCTAATTATTTCTCCTTGACCTTGTGTTGGATTTTGTCCAATCGATTCTTATGAGATCTTCAGAGTTCTCTTCTTCAATTCTATTTTTATACATAAAGACAAACAATTTGGTGACTGTATAGATTTAAGGCTATTGTCAACCTCATTATTTATAGTAGCGTTAAAGTTATTATCTATTTCTTCTTTTTTATTTTCATTTATATAAAATTCTAAATAGTGATGGATGTAAAAAAATGGTGCTATTGTTCATTGAACATGAAACATGACCTTGTTGTCCATAGAGGGATTAACTTGTTTATGATTGAAAAAAATTAATTTTAGAAAAAACATTTGTAAAATTTTTACCATCATTTTAAATAATTATATGTGATTCATCATTAAAAATATTAATCATAGCTGAATGATGGATTAGAGGTGGTGATTTGAAATGTGAATTAAAATTCCATGCATAATTTTTTCTAAAATCCCTTTTTTCATATCTCATGGACTATGAAAATATAAAATCTATCATTTGCCTATGATTATATATATAATGATATGCCTTTCCTTTTGTTAAAAAACATAGATTTTTGACATGTTAAGCATTGCACTAGCAACAAAAAATTATGTGTTTTGATATGTATGATTTTGAAAAATTGTGTAAATTTTCACTTCTTATTATTTTATGGGATGTTGAAATCTAAAGTTTTGAATTCTTAAGATTTCTTTAAAATATTGCGAGAGGTAAGACTTGATCATATATCTGTAATTCCCTTATGTCTCTCATTTTATAATCAAAATACATTCCTATATTTCCTCAAGCAACATCATCCAATATAAACCTTTCTCAAGAATTAAAAATAAATGTAAGATTTTTTTCAGATTTGATTAGCTTTTAAGATGAATAAATACCGTACAAACCCTATCCCCAAATCATATTAGCATTGACTTATTCTTGTGTAATAAAATATATATTTTTATACTTTAGTACTTGAAAACATTTATTTCATATTTGTTGTTTCCAAAAAGTAAATAGATCATTCTCTAACATCCATTTTAAATGTTCACCTCTACCCTTCCAATTGACATCAAAAGAACCTCCAGACACAATAAAATGTTAAACAATATCGTAATTTAATATTGATCTTTTTTAAGTATTTCTTTGCATACTTTCAAATATATGCAATTTTACCAAAAACACATTTTATAACTATTACAATTATAAATCCATAATGTATAGATCAATATTTTAAATAAGAAATAATTTCAAGACTATGATGAGACTATAAAAATAAAAAAAATAAAAATAAAAACTAAAAAAAAGCGAATGATTAAAAGTCAATAATTATATAAATTATTAAAAAAAAATCATTAAAACCTTATTCATTAATTATGACAAAAGTGAATTATTTTTTATAAAAATAATTAATTAAGTAAACTTTTTATTATAATGTGATTTACACTTCTAAAACCTTTTCTGGGTCTTAAGCTTTAACTGTTTTTTAGAACTAGGATCGGGCGCTATTTTCATGGAAAATATACATATATATATATAATTAATAATTAGAAAAAAATTAAACTTTTTTTTAATAAGTTTTTCAAAAAGTTAGGCCATAAAAAATACCTTCATAGAGTCAACTATAATAGGGCATAAGCTAAGAGATGACGTCATGTACAAGGAGAATCTGGGTAGTGGAGTTTTATCATTCCTATCATAAAGTCCATTAAAGTAATCGAACTGACTCCAGAAAAAGTTATTCGCATGAATGGCGGACAAGGAAAACGCAGCTACGCACGATATTCAGGTAATTAATGTCCCTCCAACGCCCATGTTTAACCAGACTTCAGTTGCATTATGCATTGCGTTGTTTTGGGTGGCTGGATAAGCCTCTGCGATTTCTCCAAGATTGCATTTCTAACATGAAAATTATTTCCTGTGAAAGATTTTGCATAGCATATATGCGGCCTTCAGCTGGTCTCAACACGCTTTTTATTGCAGACACAATCTCCAAGGTAATCCGAGGTAAATACATGGCGATGGCGCTTCCCATACCTGAGTTGCAAGTATTGTTTTCGGACCTAACCTCCAGCGACTTCAAGTATACATCATGATGACAACGGTGACGACAACTTTCATCACCATTCCATAATTTATTATATAGTTGTTAATCATAAATTCCATTCACTAACTCGAAATTTTAGATTTTATGTTCATATTATTAAAATCATGTCATTACTTCGTATACAATAAAATTTTGTTCTGCATATACGTTTTCATTAAAAACAAATGAATAACTCTTTCAAATGCTTAATCCAATAATAAAACTCATACCATATATTTACCTATATGCATTATACAACTATGACATGTTTCATATAAAACATATTTCAAAATTTTGTATACCATATATTTCTCGCACTATCATGTAAAATATCTCAATTTCCCACATTATATTGAGAGCTCTCCTTTTAAGGCATAGAGAAAATCCAAATGTGGACATCGTGATAATTATTTAGTTCATACGAATGTAATCATTGTAATCAAAAGAGAACTTCAAAAACATAAATAAACTTACATGCTTCAAATGTGTCATGAGATTATATTATAAAATTCTAAAACTATAAGTATTGTCAACATATGAAAATAATTCCGTAGTAAGATCGTATTCTTAGTAAGATTACCATGTACTAGATAATTTTAAAGTCTATAACAATGAGAAACAACATTTGATAATGAAAAAATTATTAGTAATTAAAAAATTATATATGTATTGGGTATAGTTTAGATTATATATGTTTTTTTTCATGTATGTTGGTTTACTTCTTATACTTTGATTTGCAATTTGTTATACTTGGCATTTTAGTTATAATGTTTAAACTTGTTTAATTATTATGCAAATGGTATAAAATTTTAACAATATATATTATTATTTTAAATAAATATTATTGTGACATTAAATTCATATAATATTAAATAAAATAATATATCCAAATACTTTTAAGATAAGAAAATATAAATAGGTAAAGTTTTTGAAATAATAATTCATATTGATTTGTATTGGATGATTCAAATAATTACAAACCATGTATAAATAAGTCTTAACTTAGTATTAGAGTTGATATGTAAAATTTGAAATTTTAAAAAATAATAAATTTCAACTTGCTATTTTTAATAGTTGTTATTTTTAATAGATTCTATTTTTAATAGCTGTTATTTCTAATAAGTTTTATATATGTAAGCACACATAGATCTAAAAATCTCAAAAATTAAAATAAACACTAAAATTAATCTATTAAATGAATATCAATTAATGTTCAAGTATGGTTACAAAAATATATAATTTATAAAACTATAATTTAATATTGAAAATAATTTAAACTACACTTTCAGATGCTCAAATGGTCATGTATGACCTCCAAATTTTAATAAAAACATTCATAACTAGATATGCTGGGTTATGGCTACACCTAAATTTTAAAGATAATTGTTTTTGCATGAATATGGGCTCAAACGAAGTTACTAATCAAGAGTTATGGCCTTTAGAAGTATGGTTTTTTCTTCAACATTATCCTTTGGTTGAAAACAACTTAGTTCTCATGAGTTGCTCTAATGGTATTGTTGCCATTTACTCTTATCAATAATATTTAGCTCTCAGTCTATAATCCAACTATTATCTTCTTACTATAATCCTTCCCAATGTACCTAGTATGTTGAATAAGTTTTGCATGCAAGCGTGCATAGTTCAAAAAATCTTGAAGAATAAACTAAACACTAAAATTAACCTATCAAAGGAATATTAATTAAATTTCAAGATTGGTTACAAAAATATATAATTTATAAGATTATAATTTAATATTGAAAATAATATTAAACTCTAATTTTTTATGCTCAGGTGGTCACATATGACCTCAAAAAATAATGAAAACATCTACAATCAGATAGGTTAGGTTATGGTTGCACCTATATTTTCTAGATAATTTTTTTGACATAAATATGGGCTCAAACAAAGCTATTTATCAAGATTTATGCCTTCAAAAGTTTGGTCTTGTTTCTGCATCATTCTCTTTTGCTTAAGAGCAACTCAGATCTTACGAGTTTCTCTAATGGTACTACTACCATTTATTCTTATCAATCTTATTTATCTCTCATTTTGTACTCTAAATGTTATCTTCCTACTATAATTCTTCCAAATGTATCAAATACCCATTATAACTTCTTTTTCTTATGTTTATTGTCTTCTTAACTAGAATCTGCACAATCTTTTTTTTCCTCTTCTTTAGCACATGTTGTTGCCAATATACTTCATCTTATTCACCATCATCATCTTCTACATGGATTCCATGTAAATATGCAACATTAAATATTGATGAAATATTAATATTTTGTGGTAAATTTACATCATAAGCATTGTCCTTGATTTTCTTCACAATTTTGCATGGTCCCATTTTTTTTATAATTTAACTTGTTATATGTGTCTTTCATAAATCTCTCTTTCCTCATATAAACCACCACTAAATTTATTTCTTTAAATATTTTTTACCTTATAATATCTACTATTATTACTTTCATGCAACTCTCTTCTTACTTCTTATTGTAGTAGATGTATATGTTCTGCAAATACTTTTGCATCATCACTAACTAATTTTGCAATTGGTAACTATACCACATCTAAAATAATCATGTAATTTTTACCATAAATAATTTGATATATTATTATTTTTTGTTTATCTATTCACTAAATTATTTTATACAAACTCAGTTTATAGTGGAACCAAGTCCCATTACTTGATCTTCTCTCCAACTATGCATCTCAATAAATTTCTCAACCTCTTATTTTAAAAAGTATGTGTGTCCATCTATTTGGGGGTGGTATGCACTATTGAATTGTAGCATAGTCTTGTATTCTTCCATAAAGTCTTCCAAAAATGACTTATAATTTTTTTGTCCCTATCTAATGTAATAGTTTTTATAACACCATGTAATCCTATATTATCCTTCAAAATAGGTCTAAAACTCTAGTGGCATCATTAGTTTTTTTACATGAAATAAAATGAACCATCTTAGAAAACTTGTGCATAACAACAAAAAATGAATCATTACCTTTCTATATGTTTTGTAATCTCAACACAAAATTAAAACTCAAATCTTTATATGACCCTATTGGAATTAGTAATATCATGTACAAACCTATATTTTATGCATGTCATTTTTCTATTTGACATATCCTGCACCTTAAAAAATATTTTATCACATCTCTCTTCATCTTTGACCAAAAATACTTATCCTCCACCAAAACTATTGTCTTTATCTTTATAAAATGTCCATCCAAACCACCACTCTACAATTATCTTATTATATAAATTCTTAGAGACCCAACTGGAATACATAATTATTTCCTTTTTAAGAGATTACCATCTTCTGTAAGATACTCATCATAAATATTAATTGTATCACCTATCAATGAATTTATGCATTACTTAACTATTTTTTTGAAATCTAAATCAATATCATATACTATCTAATAAATTCAAATCAAACTTCACTCACCATATTAATTCTCAATCACAATCACTTGCTCAAAACATCAACTATATATTTCTATTTTCCTAATTTTTGATTCAACATAAAAGAATAACCCTAGAATAAAGACACCCACTTTACATGCCTACTATTTAACTTCTTTTGAGTGTTCACATACTCCAAAGCTCATTATCAATAAATAGAATAAAATCCTTAGGCATCGGTTAATTCCTCTAATGTATTAATGCTTATACATTGTCATAAAATTCAATATTATTCATAGAATACTTTTCTCCTACCTCATTCAATTTCTCACTAATCTATGTTATTGGCTTCCCTTCTTGACTCAACACACTACTAATTCAGACAAATCACCACAATGAGCCTCAAACACATTAATAAAATTTAGTAATGCTAAAATAGTCTTTTTATAATCTTTTTCTTCAATAATGCAACACTTTATGGTGTTTCTTTTATCCATATAAATTATTTTCCTCTGATACAATTGGTTATTGGTGAAATAAGACTACTAAAATTCTTAATGAATTTTATTTAAAAAGATTCTAAGCCATGAAAACTTCTTACCTCTATGATACTTTTTCAGATATGATACTTAGGAATTTTCTTTTCATTTTCTTTATCCTTTTTTACACCATCTGTTGAAACTATAAATCTCTAAATTACCAAACTATTCTATATAGATTTGTACTTTTTCAAGTTGGCATAGAGCTTCTCTCATCTTAACTATTCTAATACCATTATCAAATGTTTTAAGTGATCTTTTTTAGTTTTACTAGATATTAAAATGTCATCAAAATAAACCAATGCAAATTTATCACTGTATTCTCATACAACTATGTTCATTATTCTCATAAATGAGTTAGGTGCATTCTATAATTCGAATGGCATCACCATCCAATCATATAAACTATCTCTAGTCTTGAATTTTATTTTCCCTTCACATCCTTTATGAATCTCAATTTGATAGTATTCACTCCTTGCATCAATCTTGGTAAATTTTTTTGCTCTTCTAAGAAGGTCCATCATGAGGTATATAAGAAATCTATACTTGATTGTAATTTTTTTATTGCTATAATATCAACACACATCTTCCACTCTTCATATTTATTTAGAGTTAACAACGGTGGTGTTGTAGAATGATTCATGCTCTCCCTTATTACACTCTTTCTCACCAATTCAATAACTTCTATATTCAATTCTACATGTTTTATTGGTCTCATCCTATAAGCTGGTTGATTGGGTAGAGTTGATCTTGCAATCAAACCAGTATGATGTTGAATATCATTCATCAGTGGTAAACCATCTACTAACTCATCAAGTATGACATCTTCATATTCGTTCGACACTAATTTTATTTTGGTTGGTATTTGCTGCACTTCTATATCTTCTTTCATCATGACTAATGCATAAAATTAACATGTCATCTTCGTGTCTTTGATAAGCTCTTTTATATTCAACATAATTTTATCTTGCCTTCCTTTTTGAGAGGTAAAAAAATTACCTTCATACCATATTTATAGAAACTATATGTGTTCCTTGATCCACCATGAATTATTTTTCTATCAAACTATCATGGCCTTCCAAATAACACATGTCATGAATCCATTGGTATAACATCACATGACACCATATTTCATCAATGTATGTTTTACCTATAAAAAACTTGATTAAGAAACTTTTATGTACTGTAACTTCATTTCTTTTCTTAAAACATGAAATTTGATAAAGATTAGGATGCTCTCACCCTACAAATAATATTTTTCAATCATATCCTTAAAAACCATATTTTCACAACTACCACCATCTCTAATTAATTTTCATATCTTACCTCCCAAAGTATACCTTAAAATAAAATCATTAATTTATAGCCATGCATGACTACCTTCTTTATTTTATACTTGTTCTTTCCTTGGGGCAATAATTTTTCTTCTTATCATGAGATTTTTTCCAATATCTACTATTGCAACTTTGATATTTTGCTCTTATGTTTCAAATTCAACTAAATTCACTCTTGGGTGATCCTCTTACCTCCTTTATTGATCTTGATAGTGTAGACACTCAAACACTATATGTGTTTATTATCCACATCTATAGTAAATAGAAGACCTATATTAATTTGGAAACCATCATCTATCACCACCATAGCTTTGTCCTCTGTGAAATCCTCTTCCTCTTTACTAGTATTAAAACCCTTGTCTATAATCTTCTTGTCTTTCTTCACCACTTGATGAATCTACTCTAGTGGTATTAAAACCACCTCTATTTGTATTAAATCCACCTCATCCCTTTATTATAGGATAT
>JARHVA010002771.1:1235000-1417500 GCA_037957365.1 Torreya grandis
TATGTTTAGCAATATATCTTCAAAAATATTTCCCAAGAGTGAAGAGCCATTTTGGCATTAAGGATCAAAAAGGGGCATTGGTGAGTATACACCAGATGTAGGAGTAAACATTGAATGGTACTCATCCATGTCAAATCATTCATCCTTGATAAAACAATATTTAGTTTTAGGAGTCTTGGGTGAATCCACAAGAACCCATAAAAAGATAGCTAAATCCTTATCAGGGGGTTTATATTAGCATAAATTAGTGCCCAGGGGTCTAGGTCAACCTCCATGGTATGAACCTCACCTTCGTGCATGAATTGGACCACATGAAACATTATTGACATGAAAAATTTCAAGGCATTGGTCCAAGGATGGCCAAAAAACATGTTGTATGAGATATCTATGTCTAACACACAAAACTTGATCCTGACTATATTGGGTTTGAACTTGACCCAAAGCTTCACGATTCCCATAGGCACAACTATATTATTATTGAAACTAACACAATTATGGTGAGAATAAAAGTTATTCTTATGACTAATCCAAAGCTCATTAAACACCCATAGTGGTATGATATTAAATATGGCTCCCTATGATCCAAAATTTAGAGGTTTTGGTTAAAATTTAATTCAAGAACACAAAATAACACAATCATATAATGTTATATCTGAGAAGAGATGTTTTATTGCTCATAAAATTGCAAAAAACATATGATTATTTCTAGGAAGAGATTTTTGATCCCCTTCTTAAGCTACATCTATTTTTATACATACTTTTAAGTCAGGAGGAGTATTTGGAATGTCACCAATCTCAAGGAAGATGAAGTGGTTTGACTTCCATGATTTACAACACAAAATTCAAGAAATTGTTATTTTTAGACAACATTATTAAAATTGAAATTATGGGAACTTATATTGGGTTTTTAAGGTTCAAAAACCATTGACCATATCTCCATGACATCTCATCATGTTATCTTCATTATTATCTTTCCAATGGTTTGAATGGGAAGTCAAATGGAGCTATGGTTCAAAAGTTATGGCTCTCAGAAGTTTTACCACCAATTGGGGTAGAACCGTCACCTGAATTGTCACCTGAAGTGTTGCTTGGATCACCCTCATCAATTATGGACCTCTTGATACAATATTCTTTAATCTAGGTCTCAATATAGAGTAGGAACCTATCCTTCTTTACAAGAACTAAAGCATCTGGCAATGAGGTGGGGTTGAAAAAAAACTTAGGAGGATGAGGGTGATTGGGGACATCAAAGTTGAACAAGACCTCCAAAGCATCCCATAGTGAACCCTCATGAGAGAGACCAATCTCATCACATATGAATCCCCTTTGCTCAAGTAGAAGGACAAGAAGATCCCAGAAGGAGATACTATTGACCCTTTTTTTGCATAACCAATTTGTATTTTCTCTTCAACTGGTTTTCAATCTTCCTTGTTCATTTTCTATGTTTGGGCCTTTGCTATTTTGGTCTTTCCTTATTCTACTTTCCCTTCATTATTTTCTTTCCTCCTAGTCTTTTCCTTTGGATACGAGTCCATAGTTTTCCTACAAAGTCTATAATTTTTTCCCTTCATCCTTGGTTTTTTTCCCATGTTGTTTTCCTTCAAGATTGTTCAAGTCTTTTCCTTTAGGCTTTTGTCCCAAATAAAATTTCTAAAGGTTTTCCCCTTTACACTTACCTAATTTTTTTTTCCCTTTGTTTTGTTTTTCCTTAGCCCTTTTTTTGTGTTAACCTTGAAGTTCCCTTCATAATTTTTTGAAAGCACTTAACTTGCCTTGTTTTCCCTTAAGTGTCCCTTCGAAAAAAATTTGAAGGGCACTTTTTCATCTAAGTGTCCCTTCAAAAACAAATTGAAGGGCACTTTTTGCCCAAGTGTCCCTTTAGAACTTTTTTGAAGGGCACTTTTGCCTTAGTCTTTTCCCGAATGCCCCTTTATAATTTTTTTGAAGGGATATTTTTTGGCCAAGTGCCCTTTGGGAATTTTCTCTAAGGGTCACTTTTTGGCCCATTCTTCCAAGTTACCCTTCAAATTTTTTTTGAAGGGCTTTTTACCCAAAGATCGCCCTTCAAAAAAGTTTCAAAGGGTCATTTCCTTTGGAAATTCCCTACAAAATTTTCTGAATGGGCCTTTTGTCCCTTCTCAGGTGTCCTTTGGAACTTTTATAAAGGACACTTTCTTACAAGTGTCCTTCAAGAAAAGTTCTTGAAGGAACATGTTGCCTTTTGTCAAGCCATTTCATGAAACAATAAACCCAATTGGATTGCCCATGATGTGTTGTAGGATGTCAAAATTAAAGAAACAAACTAGTCATTGGGTCAATGGATGACATGTCGTAAGACATCAAAATTCAAGCAATAAACTAGTCATTGGGTCAATGCATGACGTGTCGCAGGATGTCAAGTTCAAAGTGGACAACTAGCCATTGGGGCCATGGTTTATGATGTGCTGAAAGACATCAATACATTCAAGTTTCCTAACATGCTTGACTTATGAATTTTATAAGTAGAAGATCTTGGAAAACCTAAAAGGGTCTTGGTAGTGCAAATTGGGTTTCCCAAGGTGATTTTCTTATAAATTTTTATAAGTAAATTAGGCAAGAAAACTTGAATGGGTTTGCAGGTGAAAATCAGGTTTAAGCAAGTGTTTTGCTTATAAAGTTTTATAAGTGAAGTCATTCAAAAAACTTGAAAGGGTCTAGATAGAAGCAAATCATATTTTTAGAACTGTTTAGCTTATAATCTTGATCGAATGGTTGATTAATGACGTAGAACCATGATTTGAGTCATTCCTTGAGTACTAATCAAAAGGGAAAGATAGCCAAACTAAATTAAAGTGACCTTTTCCATGACATTTCATAAATCAACAAGCCAAGGAGAAGTGATTGGGCACAAAAAGAGATTTTTAATAGATGTTGGGAAGCATCTTCAAAGGGGCAAGCCCATGGTGTTTAAGAAGGTGACATGAATTAGTTAGAGTGCCCTAATAAGCATCATTGGCAAAAATTAATTGCTGCTGAGGACAATGACTTTAAATATATTTGATTCCTCTCTTTGGCACAAAGGACCACCCTCCTCTCTCTTTCTTTACTATAAATAAGACCCTTGGGCTATTTTTTATTTCATAGATAGAGATAGTACGACAAAGTCCTATTGGAATGTTTTTCTAGTTTCTTGCCTTTGAGAAAAGAAGCATAAGTATGTTTTATTTCTAAGTTTTGGACATTTTCCTAGGCATGCAAGAGACACAGAGAGACATCAAGTGATGTTTTATCTTTTTGTTCTCTATCCTCCATGCTTTTGAGCAAAGAGTTGATCCACTAGGTCATGTAGAGTGCATTCTAGCTATATGATATTTTGCATATGTGTAACCCTATTTTGGACTATACAAGTTGTTTTTCTAGTTACTTACCTTGTGTGATCTCATTCATTTTATCTCTACATTGAAATATTTATGTTGGAATCTTCTAGAGCTTGAAGAATAGGCTTGTATTCTACTGTATTATGCAAAATTATAGGGCATACATGTGGATAATAACTTTTTGGTGTATCACAATTTTAGACTAGGCTTTTCATTTATGAAAATTTTTTACCCTTTTCATCCAAATAAGATGGTTCAGTAGATTTTATTTCACAAAAGCTAATACAATGAGCTATCCCTTTCAACCTAGAGGTTCATTTCCACTTATAGGCACACCCATAGGCCTAAAAATGTCCCAATATTGCCTAAATCTAGAGGAGGCCTGAATAGCCTCTTCTAGGGTGTAAGATTTGGAGATAATAGTTTTAGCACACCTGGTGGGACCAAATTTTTTGTTATTTTCATGTCAAGGTGAATTTTAATCTTGACAAGTAACATCTGTATTCTAAAATATAGCATTTAGCAACTCCAAAGGGTGAGAATCCCTAGTTCTAGACCAAATTTCCCATAGTTTACTTCATTGTCCTCACTAGGTCATCTAGGATATTTGACCAAGAACCTCTAGCTAAAGCTCTTTTTTAAGAACAACATCCTAAACCATTCCTAGCACTTAGAGAGCTTGGGAAGGGTGGTTTTGAAGAGGAAGAAGAAGAGGTTGAGGAAGTTGAAAAAACCAAAAATCAAGAAGTAGACAATCAAGAAGACATGGATATGCATCAACCTTTCCCTGCTTTTAATACCCAAAACCCAATATAACTTCTTACATATGACCCCATCCCTCTGAATGCTACCAAAAATCTTCCTAGTTTCAATGGAGGGGATCCTATTACCCCATCTGAACATACTAGAGACATCTCTAATTTATACAATTTACATAATGTTACTAGGGCCAATATAGCCATTTTGTTGTTTGTTATGTCTTTAAAAGGCAAAGCACTTGACTGGTATAGAATGTTGGAAGGGGGTTGTATTACAAGTTGGGATGGCTTTGGAGATCTATTGGTGACAAGATTTGAAAATAAGAGTGATCATGCTTCCCTAATACATCAGTTGAATGTAATAAGAAGAGGTCCAAATGAATCCATGGGAGATTTCAAAGAACATGGTATAGGTTTCCACCAATAATGAGACCCCCTCCTAGCTTTGTGTTCCCAACATACCTCAAAGGAATTGGTACTAATGTTATTGTTATGTTGCAGTCAATGGGAGGATTCACTCTTCTAGGTGCATATGAGCTAACAATTGATGCTAAGAATAACTTAATTCATGCTAGAAAACTTCCTCTAAGAGTTTTTATGCCTTTTTTATCCCACAATTCAATTGAAGCTCCAAGCATGTCACAAGTTCCTAATGTCAATGTGAAGCCACGAGCCTTTCCCAAGAAGGTGGATAATGTTGTGGACAAAGATGAAGAAATCAAATCATTGAGAGCTTAGCTCAAGCAAGCTCAATATCAATCAAGTGCTCCTCCTAATACACAATACTATCCTTAAAAAGGATATAGAGCTCCATCCCAATACAATTATCAAGAGAGAGGACAAAATCAACAAGGTTAGAGTAGACATCTCAATGCATATAATCTAAATTCTACTCCTATAAAGGCTATTATTCTAGTACATGAAAATCTAGTGAAAGGAGAGGATCATTTAGACCAATGGGTGCAGCCTCAAGGTTAGTTTTTACATGATGATAGAGGAACCAACCATGATTTGACAACACAAGAGGAAACTACTACCTACATGATAACAGAAGAAGCATGTCCCATCCAAAGGGATAGTCATGGAGAAGGTGGTAGCCCAAGTGTGGGAATGATGAATTTCCAAGCAAAAGATGATTTTGTGTTGACTCAAGGCATGTCAATTGAACCCAATATAAGAGCTAATAAGAGAGCATTGGGAGAATGTCAAGAACCATAGGTAGTTCCAAGTGATGCCTCTCTAAGGCCACCAAGTGTCAATCAAAGTGTTACACCTACTGTAAGTCATGTTCCCCAACAAAATCAAAATGCAAGTGGGGCTTCCAAGATTGCAATGCAATAGAATCAAGCTCCCTCATTACCATCAAAAATTATAGAGAAGGTGAATGTTCCCTCTCTAAACATTATTGATTCATTGAAGAGCACCAACACAAGTATATCCCTTTGGGAAGTTTTGCATATACTTGGTCAAAAGATCTTTTGCAAGAGTAGTTGGAAAACATTCATGTGACTCCTCAAGTTTCAAAGCACAATGGTATGGATCTCAAAATTTCTCCAAATCATCTTTTGGAGCCCTCAACCAAAGTTGAAAAGCCTCCACCTTTCTACCTCACACTCATTATGGCAGATAAGTTTGCCCACAATTGTATTTTGGATAGTGAAGCAAGCACTATCATCATGTCTAAAGTAATGGTTGATAATTTGGGTTTGAACTATGAGCCACATAGAAATGGTGTGTTACAATTAGATGGGACTCTAACCAAGATGGTAGGATTGGTCAAGGGTCTAAAAGTATTTTTACATGGTTGCCCAAGCTTCCCTATCATGCAAGACATTATGGTGGTGAACCTTCCAACACACCTTGCCATATGCTTGTCAAGGGACTTCCTAGCCAAGATAGGAGGATACCTTTTCATTGATTGGTATTTTCTATCCTTCAAGACAAGGTATGGGACCAAGGTAACTACTCAAATCTTAACAAGGTTTCACATTGAGACATACTTGGAGACAATGTTAAATCAGAATTATCTAATCAGTAAGGAAGAAGAAACGGTCATAGATGGTGAAACATCTTCCCTTCTTGAAGGTATTTCTGATCTTTATCTTGACAAGTATATCACTAAAACACATTGCCTTGATCCTTACACTTTCATTGAGGAGACTGATTTGGGAGTTTATTTTTATGCATGAATAGAACGTTCTAATTCCTTCACTCACCAATGAGGATCATGAACTTGATGGCATGTGGGAAATGTTATTTGATTATTCAAGGAGAAAAGTAGGTGTAGGATCTAGCATCATGTTAGTTTCTCCATCAAGGAATCGTTACTACTCTTCTTATAGGTTTCACTTCAGCTGCACTTGCAACATGGCAAAATATGAAGGCCTAGTTCATGGTCCCCAGTGGGCAAAGAGGAGAGGAATCAAGAATTTGAAAGTCTATGGAGATAGTGAGTTGGTAATTCATCAAGTAAGAATTCAAGATAGAACCAAGAACCCCTTGCTTAAGTCCTAAAAACATAGGGTATGGGATCTACTTGAAGACTTTGATGCCTTCAACATACAACACATACCAAGAGACTTGAACAAACATGTTGATAGATTGGCTGGAATAGGAGCACATTTTGACTTAGCTACTAATGTAGCAAAGGAGAAAGATCAATCTCATATCAAGATCATTATGAGACCTTCCATTCTGGATAATGAAGTGTCATGGCAAGTGTTTAAAAGTGATGAACACATTGTGCGCTTCTTGCAAAATGAGGCAAGTTTCTCCTCAAGAAATCAAAAGAGGTTACGTGATCATTATGAACAGCAAATTATACAATTGAAGATAAATAGAATACCCAAGGGGTTGATTACCTTGGAGAGTGTCTTTAATGAGGATGATCAAAATAATAATCAAAGAATGAGCATGTCAACAAAGGAGGAAAACTTTGAGAGAGCTCTAATTTTCAATGACAAACTTTTGAAGATTGGTAAGGTATGTTATCAACTGGAAAGGCAAGCTTTTATTTCATTATGCAAAAAGTTTCATGACATTTTTTCTTAGGAGTACAAGGACTTGGAAGGGTTTGATCCAATTCTATCCCATCACACCATTGAGTTGGAGTCTAGAGCTAAACTGATAAGCCAAAACCAAAGGTCTATCAATCATAAGATATAAGAACTCATGAAGAAAGAGCTGACCAAGTTAATTGAGTCTAGAATTATCTTTCCTATCAAGCACTCAACTTGGATAGCCAACCTTATGCCAGTTTGAAATAAGAATGGATAAATCAGACTTTGCATGGATTTTTTGATCTAAACAAAGGGTCTTTCAAGGATCATTATCCACTCCCTTCCATGAAACAAATTCTACAAGTTGTTTCAGGTTTTAAATGTTTCTCACTTCTTGATGGTTATTCTCATTATAATAAAATATTGGTAAATGAAGAGGATCAATTCAAGATAGCCTTCACCACCAAGTGAGGGACCTTTTCCTACAAGAAGATGCCATTTGGTTTATCCAATGTTGGAGCTACATTTCAAAGGGCAATGGACATGGCTTTCAAAGGTTTGATCAATAAGTTTTTACTTGTTTACCTTGATGATATAACCATTTTTTCAAAGGATGTTGTTGGTCATATGGTACATCTAAGGAAAGTGTTTAAGAAATATAGGGAGTGTGACATATTCCTCAATCCAAAGAAGTGCATCTTTGTTGTCCATGAAGGCAAGCTTTTGGGTCATGTTGTTTCAAAATAAGGCTTATCTATTGACCCCAAAAGGATTGAAGTTATTCTAGGCTTTTCCTTGCCTCAACACAAGAAGGGTATGAAAATATTCTTAAGTAAAATAAACTTTGTAAGGAGGTTTATCCCAAACTTTGCAACTGTGGCAAAGCCTATCACAGCCATGCAAAAAAATAACTAAGTTTTTACTTGGACAAAGGAAGGTAATAGCATTTTTGAAGTAATCAAGAAAGTAATTTTAGAATATCCTACTCTCTTGAATCTAAATTTTGCTAAATATTTCATACTCTATACCTTTGCTAACCTTGACACAATCTCAGCTATGCTTATGCAAAAGAATGATGAAGATGTTGATCAGCCAATTATTTTCTTAAACCAAGGATTAAAGGACTATGAAATAAGATATTATTTTGTGGAGAAGCAAGCCCTAACCATCATTAGAGGATTGAAAAAAATTAGGCATATGGTTTCCAACAACAAGATTCATGTCATGGTTTCCCATCCTAACACCAAGGAGTTCTTCCTAAGCAAGGATCTTAATAAAAAGAGAGCTAGATGGATCATGAAAGTGATGGAATATGACATTGACATTAAGGTAACCAACTTGGTAGGAAGAAGAGGTTTGTGTCAACATTTATTATTTGATTTTCAAGAGCTAAAGGAACAAGCTTTGGTCAATCAAGTTCAAACCCAGCTAGTTGATCAAATGCAAAATCAAAGTTGGACACTAGACATCATTGGTTGTTTTCAAAATGGTGAGTGTCTCAATGGCTTGAACAAATCTTAAAGGAGGTATTTTAGGATGCAAAATATTCTTTATTGTCTTTTGGATGGCATTATCTTTAAAAATGATGTGAATAATGTATTGCTAAGATGTATTAACAATGATCAATTTGATATGTTGTAGGAAAAGTTCTATAATGGTGTAGATGGGGGTCATTTCTCTCCTAGAATAATAGTTGCAAAGATAATGAGGGATAGTTGCTATTGGCCTAGTCTTTTTAAGGACTATTATCATTTGGCTAAGGTTTGTCCTTAATGTGCTTTCTTTGTTGGCAAGCAAAAGCTTGAAGATCTTCCACTGAATCCTATCCAAGTGGACCAGCTTTTTATGCAATGGGGCCTTGACTTCATTGGCATGATGAACCCTCCATCAAGTACTGGACACAAATGGGTATTGAATGCTATGGACTACTTCACAAGGTGGGTAGAGGTTGTTGCATTGAAGGAGGCAAATGAAAATGCTATCTTAGAGTTATATGACAACATTGTAACAAGGTTTAGAGTTCATGTCATCATCTCAGATAATGCACTTGCTTTCATAGGTGTTAAAAATTTTGAGTGGGAAACAAAGAGTGGAGTTCATTTGAGTACTTCATCTAACTACTACCCTTAAGGTAATAGATTGGCTGAGTCTACCAATAAGAACCTCATTAAGATCATTAGGAGGACATCTGAAAGTAATCAAAGAGCATGGTATAGCAAGATGAAGATAGCCTTATGGGTAGATAGAATCACTCCCAAGAAGTTAATTTGTAATTATCCCTTTGTACTTGTCTATGGGAGAGAAGCTAGGTTATCCATATCAGAAGAGCTCCCTACCTTAGAACTTGCACAACAGTGAGAATTACTTGAAAACACTCACATGGAGGTCAGATTGATAGAATTAATGTAGTTGTAGGAGGTAAGAGATTATGCACAAAAAGCTTTAGAACACCATCAAGTTCTCATGAAGAAATCCTTTAACCAAAGGATAAGGGCAAGAGTGTTCAAAGAAGGTGACTTAGTCTTGAAATGGGATGAGGATAGAGCAAAACCAGGTAAACATACAAAGTTTGATATTTTGTGGAGTGGTCCTTACATCATCAACAAGTACAAGCAAAAAAACTCCTTTTAGCTATCCAAGATGGATGGAGAAGAACTACCTATTTTGGTGAATGGGATCCACTTGAAGTCTTGATTCTAGACCTTACTAGCCATGTCTTGTAAATATTTGTTGTTATGTGTTTCCTTTGTTGTCTTTGTTTTCTCTAGGTGTTTTGTAGCACAAGGGTTTCCCTTTCATGTGCTTTCTTTCCTTGTGTTTATTTTTCTATGTTTTTCTTGTATTTTCTCTCAACCATGGGCTTTTTATTTTTGGATTTTATTTGACTTGCATGACTCCATGCCCAATGGAAGGATATACGCAGCTGGTCTTGGACATAGTAGGCATGTCTCTCCTAGAAATCACTAGAATGTTGACCCTTTTTCTGCATAACCAGTTTGTGTTTTCTCTTCAATTGGTTTTTTTTCTTCCTTGCTCATTTTTTGTGTTTGGGCCTTTGTTATTTTGGTCTTTCCTTGTTCTTCTTTCCCTTCATTATTTTCTTTCCTCCTAGTCTTTTCCTTTGGATAAGATTCTGTAGTTTTCCTACAAAGTTCATAGTTTTTTCCCTTCATCCTTGGTTTTTTTCCCATGTTGTTTTCCTTCGAGATTGTTCAAGTCTTTTCCTTCATACTTTTGTCCCAAACAAAATTTTTGAAGGTTTTCCCCTTTGCACTTTCCCAATTTGTCTTTCCCTTTGCTTTTTTTTACCTTAGCCCTTTTCTTATCTTAGCCCCAAAGTTCCCTTCAAAATTTTCTGAAGGCACTTCGCTTGCCTTATTTTCCCCCAAGTGTCCCTTCAAAAAAAAAATTGAAGGGCACTTTTTCGTCTAAATGTCCCTTCAAAATTTTTTTTTGAAGGGCACTTTTTGCCCAAGTTTCCCTTCAAAACTTTTTCAAAGGGCACTTTTGCCTTAGTATTTTCGTAAGTGCCCCTTTGGAATTTTTTTAAAGGCACATTTTTTGTCTAAGTGCCCTTCAAGAATTTTCCTGAAGGGTCACTTTTTGGCCCATTCTTCCAAGTTACCCTTCAGATTTTTTCCAAAGGGATTTTTTCCAAAGGGATTTTCCCCCAAAGATTACCCTTTGAAAAAGTTTCAAAGGGCCATTTCATTTGGAAATACCCTTCAAAATTTTTTGAAGGGGCCTTTTGTCCCTTCCCCAATGTCCTTCAAAACTTTTTTAAAGGACACTATCCTACAAGTGTCCTTCAAGAAAATTTCTCAAAGGAACATGTTTCCCTTTGTCAAACCATTTCCCAAAACAATAAACCTGATTGGATTTCCCATGATGTGTTGTAGGATATCAAAATTAAAGTAACAAACTAGTTGTTGGGTCAATGCATGACATGCCACAGTATGTCAAAATTAAAGTAACAAACTAGCCATTGGGTCAATGAATGATGTGCTATAGTACAACAAGTTTAAAGTGGACAACTGGCCATTGGGGCCATGGTTCATGATGTGTCAAAAGATGTCACTACAAATCAAGTTTCCCAACATGCTTGACTTATGAATTTTATAAGTAGAAGAGCTTGGAAAACCTAAAAGGGTCTTGGTAGTGCAAACTAGGTTTCCCAAGGTGTTTTGCTTATAAAGCTTTACAAGTAAAGTAGGCAAGAAAACCCGAATGGGTCTGTAGGTGCAAATCAGGTTTAAGTAAGTGCTTTACTTATAAAGTTTTATAAGTGGAGTCATTCAAAAACCTCAAAAGCATCTAGATAGAAGCAAATCAGATTTTTAGAATTGTTTAGCTTATAAGCTTGATCAAATGGTTAATTGATGGCATAGAACCATGATTTGAGTCATTCTTTGAAGACCAATCAAAAGGGAAGGACAAAGCCAAACTGAATGAAAGTAACCTTTTCCATGATAATACACAAATTGACAAGCCATGGAGAAGTGATTGGGTGTAAAAAGAGATTTCTAATAGCCGTTGGGAAGCATCTTCAGAGGGGTAAGCCCATGGTGTTCAAGAAGGTGACACAGATCAATTAGAGTGCCCTAATAAGCATCATTGGCAAAAATCAGTTACAACTGAGGACAATGACTTTCAGCAGATTTGATTCCTCTCTTTGGTGCAAAGGAGATCCCTCCTCTCTCTCTCTTTTCTATAAATAATACCCTTGGGATATTTTTATTTCATAGACAAAGATAGTATGGAAAAGCCGTACTAGAATGTTTTGCCATTTTCTTGCCTTTGAGCAAAGAATCTTAAGTCTATATTCTTTCTAAATTTTGGATATTTGTCTGGGCATGCAAGAGACATCAAGTGATGTTCTATCCTTATATTCTTTATCCTTCATGCTTTTGAGCAAAGAGTTGATCCAACAGGTCATGTAGAGTGCATTATAGTTGTATGAGATTTTGCATATGTGTAACCCTTTTTTGGACTATACAGGGTGTTTTTCCAGTTACTTACCTTGTGTGATCTCATTCATTTTGTCTCTACATTTAAATATTTATGTTGGAATATTCTAGAGATTGAATAATAGGCTTGTATTCTACTATATTATGCAAAAGTATAGGGCATATATGTGGATAATAACTTTTGGTGTATCACCATTTTAGACTAGGCTTTTCATTTATACAATTTTTTTTATCCTTTTCATCCAAATAAGTTGGTTCAGCATATTTTATTACACAAAAGCTAATATAGGGAGCTATCCCTTTCAACCTAGAGGTTTATTTCCACTTATAGGCACACCCATAGGCCTAAAAATATCCCAATGTTGCCTAAATATGGAGAATGCCTAAACAACCCTCTTCTAGGGTACAAGATTTAGAGACGATAGATACTATCAAAAAAGGACAATAACTCCTCTATAATAGAATAAATATGTTGTCTAGATTGGGGATGGATGTTATACCAAAATTCAAATCTAACTTTAGGGTTTCCCATTCCTATAGTTGGTGTTGTGGGCCCTACACTACTAGTCTCTATAACAAGTCAATTTATTCACCTAAGTGTGTGTTGAAAAATCACTGATACCTAGTAGAAGTTATGTCGATATTAATGACCTTGATACTCTCATGTTTGGCCTTCCCTTTTAGGTTAGTTGAGGAAGATGAACTAGAAGAGGTATAAAAATGAGAAGGAGAGTGATGGGCCTTGGCCATAGATTTCTTCTTTTTTCTTCTTCTTCTTTTTCTTGTCATATTCAAGAATAGGCTCCTTAAACACAATCAACTTGCAGCTAAGTTCTATTATTGGATAACTTTGAGGAGTTGATGAGGCCTTAGCACCCAATTGTTAGGTGACATGTTCCTTGTTAGAATGGCCCTTCATCTAATGAAAATTATATAACTTGGTGGCATCATAAGGATACATTATCTATTGTCCTCATGTGTTATTTTTAGGGGGATTCTTTTCAACTGTCCTCTTTCTTAGAGTATTGACCTCATGATCATTCATGTTTTCCTTCTCATTTATAAGATAATTATTGACACCATCATCAATCATATTTTGGTTACAATCACATGAGGAGGATGAATTTTGAGTTGGCATTAGATGAATGTTTGTACGTACCTTCAAAACCTCAATATTCATACACTCATTAATAACTTCATCATAAGAGGTGGGTTTACATTTGAGAACCTAAATTTGGACCTCCTACCTAAATGTTCATGTGAATATGTCATATAGATGATCATCTAAGAACCATGTCCTACATATATAGATAGTTAAATGCCACCTATACACAAATTCAAATTTAAACTAACACTTGGAATGAACAATAGAGGTGAGTGATTCAATGTCGAGGTTAAATGGTCTATAGATATCTAAGTATTGGAGGAAGTCATCTAGAAGGAACTAGAAAGAGAATATGGTAGCAAATTTAGAACCACACAAGATATTTGACTCACATGGATCAATCAAATATCTTTAACATCATGCCTTCCTCCTATTCCCAATCCATACATGCCATCATAAATGTCATGATGTGTTCCATAGGACTAGTATCCTAAGTCCCATTAAACTTGGGTAGTTCAAGGATTGGAGTAGGAAGGGGAATAACACACACCCAAGTGGATAGAGGATTTGTACAAATATCCTTAGGCATGGTTGATAGTGGGTTAGTGACAATCTCCTTGGAGAGGGTTATAGGGGTCATGATGTTATCTATACCAATAGGGGTCATTCAAAATATGGTCATGTGGGAGATGATGTTGAGGTCGCTCTTGATATGGGGGACACTCATTATGGGGTCCTCCCAATCATGTGATGACAAATAACCATGGGAAAGGTATCATTCCCTATATGGATGATGAGATAGCATGGTGTACTTAGGGGGATAGTCATGATGACCTAAATCTTTGTAGTGTTGGCCATGTGTAGTAAGATGAGGGTCTACATGAGGGAATTGATGTTTGGGATAGGTATCCCATAAATCCTTATTATAAAATTGGTAGTCAAAATTAGTTTGCTCATCTAAAACCTTAAAGTAAGGGCTAGGAGGATGGGAAGGCTCCATAAGATTTGGACACTACGTTGAGTTGGGGTGCCCGTGTATCTCAATATGGAAACATGGGGGTTCTCACCATAGAGTATCCTACTAAGAAAGAGGTAGGGGAATCATGTGAGAACTAGTAGAGGCACCTAAACCTAAAAGGGTGCTATCTCCATCTCTAAAGGAAGAATGCCACCTATTCCTATTGGATGAATAATGCTTTACATTTACATGTAACTACCTACAATAATTTTCAATTATCATGCATAACTCATCATGCCTCAACCATGCAATGGGATCATCTTCACCTCTCACAAGTGAATTTAAATTAGTGTAAAGATGAGGGAAAGTGTCTTGAGACAATTAAATCTTATACTAATGGAAAGGTGAGCAAGCCTATTGGTTGTAGACCTTCTAATCTTATTATATATAGAACATTAGTAGCCCTTGGTCATGAGGCTAGGGTGGGGTCATATCATGGAGCTTTGGGTTCCTATGACATTATATCTCAATTATATCATGATCATTAGTGAGATCAAGGACAAGACCTTGAATATGGTGAGACTAGCATCCTATAGGTTGGAGGTTAGCTATGGAGGTAGTGAAACAAAAACAACTAGGAAGCTATCAAAATAGACACACTATTAGAGACCTAGTAGGGAGGAGAACACAAAACCAAAGCAAGTTAAAAAAAATAGAGAAAGAGCCAAAAAATAGTTAAAATCAAAGCCTTGTATTTATCAGAGTAGAATGGGCTAAAAGATCTCTAAAGTAGTTATAACTAACATGAGACTATATGTGAGGTCTCACTAGGCATGCCAAAATGTAGCTCCAAGAATCCAAATAGATCTATGAGAGTTTGTTAGGGGATACATATGGTACTAGGAAAACACCTACTAGGGTCAGGGGCACTAGGGATACTAGATATTTATAGAGGCTATCCATTTTGCCAAATTGTGCTAAGTTATAGATGGACTTGTAGACCAAGCTAGGGTAAGCATGATTGAGTGCACAAAGGACACAAATGCCTCTAATGGATATATCCATAGAATACAAAGTAGGAAAGGGGGAATTCAATGCTTAAATAATGAGAAAGTAAAATATTTGAATAAGAGAGCATCTACCAAGTATTAAAATGATTTAGAATCAATCAAACCTATGAAATATGTTTTTAATTTTAAGAGAATGCATAAACTTTAGAATCTAACCTAAAACATGTTTAAAATGAGCTAAACTAGCATAAAAATAGTAAACCCTAAAAAATACACTAATATAAAACTATGGAGTTTCACTTTTCATAATAAAATGCCCTCAAATAAAGCTCAAAATATTATGTAGATGTTCTACCAACTATGAGGCAGCTATAGATGAAGACAAGGCTACAATGTAGAGCTAGGTCCAAACCAATGTCCAAATAGTAAAGAGATGGAGAAGTAGAAACTTGTAGGAGTGTATGATCCCAGTCTAGGTGCACAAATTAGGTTCAATGCAACTTTTAAAAGCTAAGAAGAATCCATAATAGAGTAGGAGCAATTGGGATTAGCAATGGAGTCACCAAATCAATATACAATAATGTAGGGAATCCTCTGTCATAATGCAAGCTCAAGATCACCAAGAATGAACCAAGAGAGATTTAAAAAGGTGTGAGATCCAAAATATTGAAGAATAAGGGTAAATAAGAGGGATTTAGAGTGATATAAGGCACCCAAGAATTGATAATACCAAAATCTACCTATTTCTAACCGTTTGGGGTTAAAAAGGATTGAAAAGAATGCATGTTGGGTAAGTTGTAGCCTAGGCCACAGTTTTTGGGCCAAAACATATGGCCTAAGCCATATCTTAGTCCAAAATCCATGGATTAGGTCAACCAAGGGTCATGGATAGTCAAAGGGTCCCATGAAGCATTATGATAGTTTGGTACTGAGCGGGAGGGCCAAGTAAGTGCAAGAAAGGTCCATAGGGGTACACAATAGGCTAGGAAAGTGTCGAGGCATGTGGATAGTCCCAAATCATATTGACAAGGTTGGTATTCTACACATTAGATAATATACAATCATTAGTATGAGCAGGGTCATGATAGGTATGATTATAGTATGAAGTGATGAGTATTAATACCTTATTATAGATTCGACATTATGTGTGTTGACACGTCATGTGCCCTATAGTGTCATTCCTCAGGGGATTATGGAAAGAGCAAATGTAGCAGGGCTACATACCCCTCTATTTGATAGATCTATTATTTTGATAGTGGTATGTATGTTAGTGATAGAGAGTTTGGATGCATTGAGAGTGGAATAAGATGCATTGGTGATTGAGCGATATCAGCTCCATGTTGAGTTATCCCAATAGTAGATACATTCACCTATGGGGACTTTAGATTTGGGTGCAACTATTTTTATGGAGTATGTTCATCTTCAAATCAAACATGCACCTATTTTAGATCACTTGGTGATGGACAAGGTTGATGAGAGGAGTTTGAAATTAAGGTCACATGATATAGGCAGTACTTTGACCTCTTGAGCACCATGGATAGATGATAGGGATGCAGATATTGATTAGATTTGGGTGCAACTATTTTTATGGAGTATGTTCATCTTCAAATCAAACATGCACCTATTTTAGATCACTTGGTGATGGACAAGGTTGATGAGAGGAGTTTGAAATTAAGGTCACATGATATAGGCAGTACTTTGACCTCTTGAGCACCATGGATAGATGATAGGGATGCAGATATTGATATTGATCATGTATTATTTATTTAGGGCCAAGGGCCTAACACACACACACACACACACACACACATGCGTGCACACACATGCGCACGCACACACGCACACACGCACACACACACACACACACACACACACACACACACACACACACACACACACACACACACACACACACACACACACACACACACACACACACACACACACACACACACACACACACACACACACACACACACACACACACACACACACACACACACACACACGTGTGTGTGTGTGTGTGTGTGTGTGTGTGTGTGTGTGTGTGTGTGTGTGTGTGTGTGTGTGTGTGTGTGTGTGTGTGTGTGTGTGTGTGTGTGTGTGTGTGTGTGTGTGTGTGTGTGTGTGTGTGTGTGTGTGTGTGTGTGTGTGTGTGTGTGTGTGCGTGTGTGCATGTGAAATTTTTCATACTTAACATAAACCAACTAACATATGTATAAATATTTGCATTCAAATGTTTTAGCTCGAAATATTTCTTAAGAGATTTTCCAACTAGATTGAAAAAGGAATGCCAAATAATCATTTGTGATTTTATTGTTGGCACATGTAAGATTGGGTTTGTTATGTATTTCATTATTCTCAACTTTTAATTATTTTTATTTATGAATTCACATTTACGTAAATAACTTAATTGGTTCTTCTAAAAATTTTACATTAAGAATTTATTATGAAATCTTTTTTATGGTTAGTACTATCAAACTAGGATCTATAAATGGTGTTGTTATCTTGAGTATTATCATTAATAAAATAATTTTAAATCATCACATCTTGTATAGGAATTTAGTGAGAAATGTGTTTGTTAATATTTGGAGAGTTTGAAGACATGGATGAAAAATTGTGTAACTTAGTACCATTTTTTTGGAATGAGATAGTTTTTTATTTACAAGTTCCTTTAGCTTTTATTGTAATGCATGTAAATAATTATCATGATGTCCATTTATGCCATAATAAGTAAAAAATGGTTAGCCTTTTATTTTTTTCAAATTATGACGAAGAGGATGATAATAATTAGGGTGCAACCTGATTAGCTTTTTATAAAACAATGTGTTTAAAATATCATGTGGATGATCTTTGCAAGTGAATTTTAGAGTTTTCATCATTCTTGATGTAAATTAATTGTTATTATTAATATGATTGGAAATAAATTATTTATTATTAACATTGTTGCAAGTGGGTTGAACCTTAGGTGGGAAATGATTAACATTAATGTGTGCCTTTTTTTAGGGAGTGATTTAGTGTATACACTTTTAGAATCATTTTTAGAATTTAATCCTTGTACTTGATTAGTAATGTGTGCATCAACATGATTTAATTGTAATTTTGCATGTGAATCTTCTTTATATAATTCAATGTTCCCATTCATATTATTTGACACTTGAACAAAACCCAATTCTTCTTCTAATGTTAAGGCCTCATAATATAGCGCTATAAATGATCCACAAGTATAATATAGTAACTTATATTGTAATGGATAAATTAGACATCAATAAAAAATATAAATTAGTTCAAAATCAATTTGTTGATAGATTAATTGATGCATAGTAGTCTTAAATCTTAGGATATAATTACAAACTTGCTTGAACTTGCATTGGTGCAAAGAGGGTAATTTTTCATAAGTGATCCTAGGTCCCTTAATTTTAATATATTATGTTAAAAATGCTTATTCTATCTCTAGATAAGTATTTAATGATCCACTAGGAAGGGAATAAAACCAAACAAGGGCACATCCCTCTAGGCTTTTAGGAAATAATTGTAATAATAATCAACTACCATTGTAACCATTCATAGTTTCTCAAAAATATCTAAGATGCAAATAAGGGTCCCCTCTTCCATAAAATGTGGAAAATGTAGGTATTTTAAAATTATATGGTAAGGGCACATACAAAATGTTATGCACAATAGGATTACCATAGACTACATTAGAGTCAACCCAAGCATGATACACCTTACTTTCTAAGGATAATTGATGAAATTTATCTTACAAAGCACCTACAACATGCATTAAAGATATGACTTATTAGGAATTCATGCTGAGGTTTTTAAGAGGTTCATTTGTGGGTTTAATTATATTATTTATCTTATCCATTGGTACATTTTTGTGAATAGGAGAATGAGGCTTAGGAATAAAATATGTTTAAGAATGATAGGCTTGGTAGATTCATTGGTATCTAGAATATGGTTAATTTTCTGAGGCATAATACATTCCATTAAAAGAGAATAAATAAAAAATTTATCACTAAAATTAACATGTTCACACATTTTTTATTTTAAATGGGAACTAAAACATGATTATGATATGCAATAACAACATTATTAAGTAATTTATCATTTGACTCCTTATGTAACATATTATCAACATGAGGTTAAACTAAAGAATAAGCTATAATAAAGTTATTAGAATCATTTTCCTCATCACTATATTCATAATAATCATCATCATACCAATATTTATCATGTTACTATACTTTTCACATTCAAAATTAACATTTGGAATAGCATCATTATCATTTTCACAATAAGAGGAAAGAGAAGTAGTATTGCTTGTAATTATAGAATTTAGTATGCTAAGGGAAGAAAGAGGGATTTCCTCCTCATTGAGTGATAATGGGGAAGATATTTGATATTTAGGCTCAATATCATTAAATATGCATATCTTGTGTGAATCTAATTTATTAGTGCAAATACAATATAGTGTGGTAGTAAAATAGATATAAAACTTAGGTGTGCAAGGATAAGGTTTTGTAATGGGGAGAGTAGGTGGTAATCTAAGATATGTCAAATATTCATCTTTAGGAAGATTTTTTATTCTAATGAAACATTTAAGGAGGATGATGAATAAATATTTAAAGAGGATTCCAAAGGGTAATCTAGAGGAGAATCTATAGTATAATCTATACGTGTGACCAAAGAGGAATATAGAGGATATTCCAAAGTTAAATCTAGAAATCTGACCAAAGAGGAGTCTAAAGGAGATTCTAAAGTTGAATCTATAGGAGATAAAGTGGAATCTAGACGTGTGACCAAAGAGAAATCTATAGGATATTCCAAATTGGAATCTAGATGACATCAAATGGAATCTAAACGATGATCCAAAGAAGAATCTAGAGATGTGACCAAAGAGGAGTCTAGAATAGATTCCAAAGTGGAATATAGAGGAGATAAATTAGAATCTATAAGATTCACGAATAGAGGAATATATAGGAGGTTCTAAAATGGAATTAGAGGAGAATCCAAAGTGGAATTTAGAGGTATCACCAAAGAGGAATCTAGAAGAGATTCTAAAGTGGAAACTAGAGGAGATAAAATGTAATCTAGAGGCATCACCAAAGAGGAGTCTAGAGGATATTCTAATGTGTAATCTAAATGATAATACAAAGGGTAATATAGAGGATATTTTCATTGAATAAACACCTATTCCCAAGAATCAGCAAATTCACTTTGTTCATTCATTACAACATTATCAAAATCATAATCATCATTAAAATCATCTTCCATAAGTTGTTACTTTTAAAGGTTCATCCAATCATTATCATAAATAAAAGGCATAGCATGAGTAGAGAATAATTTATCGAGAGGATGTAAATCATTAACATGTTGTCTTAGACTATCCATGGCGTAAACGATGAGAATAAATATGACAAATAAAATGAATGTAGTGAATAAATAATATAGCATGAGCAAAGAAGCTACTGGTTATGAATACAATAAAATCAAAAGTCAAGGCATAAGGGTGATCTAGGCATGGGTTTGAATGATTATGTTGGATATCAAATATACTTGCTTGTTCATTGATTAATATTGGCCTAATCTTTTAGAGAAATAACTATAGAGTAAAAACCATGCATGTAGACCACTAACCTCATTTCCAAGGTTACGATGAGAGTAATTTTATTGGGTGATACTCTCCTCTCAGGGGAACGACAAATCAAAAAGTTAACATAGGATTCTTATGGTATAAATAATGGATCATGTCCATTTTTGATATATCATGAGGTATGTGGAAACTAAAGTTTATATTTAGTGTTGTAAAATGTTGATGAGTATTGAGGTAAACCCATCATGCCATGATGTTTGTAAACATATCACTGTGTAGCCCTTCATGACAATCACTAAGTAGTTTTAAAACTATCTAAACATAATTTTTAAAAACAATCAAAATCAATATAAAATAAAGAGAAAATAAAAATTGAAACATCTTTGTGTATAGATATCAACAAATTTAAACTTGAGGTTGAAATAAAGAGCTTTGATGTCATATTTTATTTGAGGTGACAAGACAAACTTATTTAGTGTCAGATTAAATTCAAGGTTAATAAAGTTGAATCATTATGTTTCAAATTTATATCCAAGATCAAAGGCTATTTTATTTCAATATTAAAAATTTTAAAAAAATTAATGAAATTATATTACAAAAATCAAGCAAATAACAAGATTTTTTTTTTAAATGTTGGGTTCAACATAATGTTTAATATATTTTGAATTGAATGAACTCAAATTAATATATATAAACTATTGAAATTTCAATAAAAGAATATAAAGATATGATGGTAAAATATAGTATGCTATAGAATTAAAAATTAGCTAAAAATAGTAAATAGGCCTATAAATAAGAAAACCTCCCTAAACAAATTTTATGGTGACTATGCAAGCCAACTATGATTGAAAAATAATTAAAATGATCTAAAAATTATATCTTGTCTGAAACCATGAATTTAAACTACACTAGGACAAGTCTATAAAAGGAGGACATGGCCACATTATGGCCTTATCTATTGATTATGGTTGTGTTCTAGTTGACTATGCACATGATTTCTTTATCTAGGTTTGTGCAACTGTCTACAAGGGTTGAGTGTTTAATTATGTGTGCCAATATATTGCATAAAGAACCTATAAAAGATAAATCCTAGCTCCTATACAATAAACAAGATAGATCAAATACCAAACTTGGGGAATAGGGATAGGGGAATATCTGAGCTGCCCTTAGAAAACCCAACATAATTTGAGTGTTACATAAAATGTCCAAATGGGTCTCATGCCGATGTATCCATCCCTCATAGGTGTGTTTGTGCAATTATGAATGCAATGCTAGATGTTCTTTCACCTATGATTTCTATTAACATAAGCATGCAAATGGTGTATATGGCTCTTGACCTCTAAATATATTATTAATTTAATAGTAGCAAGTAGATATAAAACTTTATGTATCCTTTTGTGACAATAGATGTCAGTCCTTAGCTCTTAATAATACATTTTATTATCTTAAAATGTATATTTAAACTAGCTTATGTCAAATTTGGGTATCTATAGTAACCATGATCTTCCCTATATAAATGGTTGTCAATATGCATGAGGCATAACCCATACCTTTATGTTCATGATTTTGGGTCCACTAGCAATTGGGTATATGATATATCCAAGGGATTCTTTCCAGTGTGCATTGTGATTCAAATAAGCGATAGTGTATTTAATTTTTGATAATCCTCTCACATTTCAAATAGTTTTTTATAGTAGGATCAATGTAATTATGTCTTAAATAATCTCCTTGAATATATATTATGATGATTAAATTATTTTATCGAGTACATTTTTTTTTCTTATTACAACTATAGATAATTTTTTTTGAATCTAAGTAGTAGGAAAGGTTTGTTGATGCTACATTAATATTATAATACCATCATGCTTGTACTTTTAAATTTTCTCTTGCAATGCCCTACAATGCTTGGTATCATGTCATGTGATTTTATGATAATCACAAAATGATTTACCTTTTTTATGTATAAAGATGTGTTGTTGATTGACGTTTATTAGTAGGTAACGTTATAATTTTATTTTCCAATAACATTTGAAAAATTATTGTGGGTATATCTTAATGTGACATGATTTATAATAACTATGAAACATTTGTATCTAATATTTCCACATTATTCTCCAAGTTGCTCATAAATTCTAGATAAGAGCTATTATTATAACAATTACACATATTATCCTCTTTAGGCACACCCAATATTTGCTTACCTTTTGAATGTGATTGATTTATATTAATTTACATTAATCTACTCAGGTAATGGGGGTAAATAAATAATGAGATAAATAGTTATGTAAATGATAGAAGTTTAACCCATGCATTTGATCATTTGTCAAATTAACCATATTGGCTTCATCGTCATCACTATCTTAATAATTGGAGGCATGACCATCTTGCACTTTTAAATTTACCAATAAATAGAGATCAAAAATAGACTTTTTTTACTCCTTATTGTCTTCATGCTCTATTTGTGTGCATTATACTTCTACGTATATCCTTGTTTGTTTAGTCTATAACATATCTTTCTCAATTTGTTCTTTTATAAATTTTGAGTTTACAACAATTGTATTTGTACATATTCTTTATTTAATTTTGTGTTCTCTTCTTTAAAAAAATTTAATTATTTTTGTATCTCTTCATGTTCCATTTTTAATTGCTCAAATTATTTTTGTGTTTGAAATCATTTTTATTGATCTATTTGTAATTGTTCTTGATCTACCTATTTATTTATAGTACTTGACTCTCTAATTTAATATGTGAACTTTTGATTCCAAGAAATAATTTGTGGAGGATAAATGATGGCTAGATCATCTAATTAAGATGATTGAATTTTACTAAATAGGAAAGGATGATCATCTATAGTAAATTTATGAGCATCCTTCATTCATGGATTTAATACATCTAGTAATGTATATGGTATTATTTCCATCACATGTATCCAAGGTCTCCCCAATAATAATTTGTAAGGCAACTGATTGGGCATAACATGAAATAAAATAGACATTGTTTTTGGTCCCAATGTTACATCTAAAGAGATTGTTCCTAAAACTTGTCTTGAAGAATCATCAAATCCTTTGATAGTTTGATGTGTATGTTAAATATTGTTAAGGTTAATATCAAATTGTTGTAATAAATTTCCACTAAAAATGTTTACCGTAGAACCTATGTCAATCAAAACTTTCTTGATTCCTTTATTTTGTATTGTTACTTGAATAAAAAGTGGGAGATTTTGAATCTTTGTGTATTGTGTAAGCAATTCTTCATTTTCAAAAGTAATCATCTTCTTAGTTTCTTAAAAATTACTCATGATAGAATAAAAATAAGTAGGTTATGTATTAATAAGAGTATTATTGTCCCTTAATGCAACATATAAAATGTCCTTATAAACTATCGAACTCTTTAGTAACTCTAAAATTGAAATCTTTTCATGGCTATTTTTTAATTGATCATTGATACACTTTAGATTGGTTTATTTGCCTCGTGGGAGGTGGATGGGTTTTAGGAGGACATGTTGACTACATCCATGATGTGTTGGCCTACCTCATCAGTTATTAACAACATGGATAGTAGAATCTAATATAATCCATGGGTGAATAATGGGATCAAGATGGTAATTGTTAGAACCTTAAGGTCTAATAAGAGGAGCAATGAAAGGAGTCATACATGCCTTTTATCATCTAGTTATAACCAATAAAAATTCTAATTAAATGTTTGAAGAAATGAGAATTAGACAACACTTGAGATTGTTTTTTATCAAGATCTACAGCCTTTTGAATTTATAATTATCCCTTTTCATATATTATACTTGATTTTACAAAGGTTTAAATTAATTATACTTGTAAATCATATTTTGATTGAGTTCCTTTGTAAAAAAATTGAAGCAAGAAATGTTTATCCAATATAGCCATATGTTTTTAGAAAATCAAGAAACAAAAAAATATAATGTGAAATCTTAAAAGGAATAATATCGTAAATAGTATCAAAATTTTGTTTATAGATAATGATATAAAATTAAATGGACAAATTTTTGAAACCTTAGAAGGTTAAAAACCTAAGTGAAACTTAGGGTTTTAAAATGATCAATCAATAGACAAGTTTACCAAATATTTTATCTAAATTTGAATTAATGTATTAATTAACCCTAATTTTGATAAGTGGAATGGAATAAGGCATAATACTATAAATGTACTTTTAAATAGTAGATTTAAAATAAATTAATGAAATAGATGAAATGAAATAATTTATAAACAAGGTTAACTATGAAAATTAATGATGAACTTAATTATTTCTATTCATCTAATTGATTGTGTTGGTTGACATAAATTTGGAATAGGAAAGTAGGAACAACCCCCGTAAAAACCCAGAAATTGAAACTAGTAGAAGAATAAGGACAAAACTATCTAATTTAGGTCATAGCCATTTGCCATTATTAACCCAAACCTAATCTTTTTTTACCCTTTGAATAAAATATTTAAATTAGGGCACAGTCATGTGTAAAAAATGGATTTAGGTCTATGTGTGAAAATTTGACCTTTAGGGATCCACAGAAGAACTATAGATATAGTTTGAAAGGTTGAAACCATAATAGGGCTTACAATGATTGAGAACATGAAAATAGAAAAAATCTGGAGTGAAAATAGGTTGAGTTTACTCCAATCACCCCCATGATGACTGAATAATGCCTACATATCCAATAATTTGAAGAGGGAATTCAATCCCATATAGTTCTTCCACCTAGAGTGTTTTGTGCAATGTTGTTCCTTTGACTATGTTTAAGCATTTAAAAATAGCTCAAATACTTGATTATGCTTTTCTTTGGGTTGAGTGAAATATAAATTTGACTTACTTAAGGAATAATTATAATGTTTAGAATCATAACTAGGAAGAAAGGGTAATATTTTCTCAATGTGCAATAGTGTAAATGTGCCTATATATTGAAATTGCCAAGTGGAACAATGAGTGCCTTGAATGTTCTTTTATACCAATCCAAAAGGGAAAATCGCATGATTGGAAGCCTAAAAATAGGAAAGATGACATAATGGAGGCTTTAAATTTTAAATATGACTTTTAAAATGTAAGAGTCATATATGTCTGGTATGGGTCAAGGCCATTTGACCCTTAAGAAAACATGTTGAGTTTTGGGTATGGGTCTATTTGAATAGATTACTAGGGGTGTTTTCAAATGTTAGAACATTTATGTATGTTATAGTTTATATATTATGAAATAAAAGTTCTGTGCCTATCCTTAGAATAATCCAAGGTATCAAAATAGGTCTAAATTAAGTGTTTAAGTTAATTAAAGTGAAAAATATATAAAACTAACATGATCAAGTATTTGTGACTAAATTCAGGTGTCTAAAGTATTGATATGCTTGTAATTGTACCAATGATGCCATACATTGGTTTATCATGTGTAAAAAGAGTAGGATGTGTATTTTAAGTCATATGCACCTCAAAAGTATCCTCAATTTTTATTACTGCATGATTTGGAAAGTGATCTAAAAATATTTTCAACTCCGAATTCCCATTAAGTTGTGGTCATGAATCATTTGTAGGTGTGTTAAGATCAATAATGTTATCATAAATGAGATCATGTATCTGATTCCTTAGTTTGAATAATTTATTTATAGAATTACAAACACATCGATGATAATCACAATATGCATTATTTGCATATCCCTTAGGTATAGGCCTATTCATATCAACCTCTTGTGGCATAGGGAGAGATATAATATTACACTCTAGTAACTTGTGTAATAGTATATATAGAGGTCAAGGTAATCATGATATTTATCTCCTTTATGTAGTGGATAGGATAATCTAATTAGTATGTTTTGATATCACATTAACTATTATTTTTTCCTCATTCTTAGTATCATTTGATTTGACCTTATTACTTGGTTTGCTTTGAAACTTTGAATTTGGAATAGTTGGAGCATTATGCATATATTTGATCTTATTCAAATTTATTATTTTAAATTATCAATATCTAACTATATTACACAACTCATCAAATTATTTGAATTTATTAAACATACTCCTTTTACCCTAGTTTGGATTAATTTTTAACCCTAAACAGGAGAGAAATTGTGCAATAATATGGATTATTATGTATTACAATGAAGCATAAATCAGAATGTATAAGGGATATAATTAATTTAAAATTTTCACTTGATAAATATGGAAATTATTAAATAAGATAATATAGCTAGCATTATTTTTTCTATGTAGGACTGAGACTGAGTGCAAACAAGAAGGAAAATGTGAAACTTTATTGTGAGTCACTCAAATTAGGATCTAGAGTTATCAATTTATTGGGAAACTATCATCAAGTTCAAAACATTGTTGTTAGTCATTGGGTTATTATTTTATGGGTTTTTTACGTAATACTTTCACATTTTTTTTGGTACAAGTTGCTATAATTTATTTTTTTATGACTGTCTATGATCCCAAAGTCTGATTGTGTGCACAATGCCCATAAATATGTCTCATTCACTTAAAACCCTAGGTCCACTTTCAATACTAGGTTATGGTCTAAAAATTTAAATAAAATTGGGTTGAGTTAACCCAAACCACTCCTTTTTGTATGGCTACATATTGCCTACATATTGAATACTATGGAGAGGGAAGTCAAACTGCATCTCGTTCTCCTCATGATGTGTATGTATGTGATTAGTGCTCTTTGAATATATGTAATCTATGATCTATATTTTGACACTTTGAAAATGATAACTTTGGATTAGATTTGAGATGATTTAGACTTTTTTAAGACCTGCTCCTTGTGACTGATTGGTAAATTGGAAAGAATAAGGTAGTTATTTTGAATGTGCAATAGTTTATATATATGTATCTAATAAGTAAAGAAGTTTAAACATATTATCATTTATATGGAACTATTTGGGTATTTATAATGGCATTGACATATTAGATAGATGTTCCAACCCATAAATTTATTTTAAATTAAAATATGACTATTACTAGGTGTAGGAAAAAATTGGTCAGTTTGCATGGTACCATCTAAGTTTGATGATTTTATCTAGGATATGGGAATACCAATTTGATGATCTAGAGATGTTTGAGTATGATATTTTTATTGTTTTATCATAGACTAATGAATTATTTTATGCAATTGAAAAAAACTTAGAAGGATTGGACCCATAGGTAGAATGTGGATGTGAGAGAAAGATGAATATGAGTCATACATATATGCACAAGTTATGTATGGTGAATGTAGGTCATAAATGACATTTCCAAGTGTCTAATACCATATTTAAGTTTCTACAAATTCCTCCATTTTATTCTATTATTGAAATGAATATAAATACTAAAGTAAAAGGATAAATATATACATGAGTGTGCCCAACATGCTTTGTCTTTAGGATAAGAATATGAATGTTTAGCTTGCTCCAAGAAAACCTATAATGAATATGAATTAGTCAATGTCCATGAATTGAAATCTAAAATATGAACTATAATTGAAATTTTGAATTAAACAGAAAGGAAAGAGTACATGTGTAAGTGAGTAAATAATGTTACCTTGTAAATTATTAAGAATTATAATTCTTTGATGAAGCATTGGAGAGTGATTTACATTGATATACCATTTGGATAATTGGGAGTGATAAATTCCCAATTTGTGTAACTAAGACAAGGCCATGGGTTGGGAAAACAAATGTCTAACCCTAAAGAATAGGGAGTAGTGTAAAGTTTGTTGAGTGTTGTTGAACCTCGACTGCACTAACTCAAGTAATTAATCTTGTCCTAAAATTAAACCTCAAGATGGAAGGTGGGGACCACATAATGGTCTCACTATGAGTAATGAAAAATCCATTTAGTGCCATTTAATCCCAACCAAATTAACTCAAAAAACATTAAATATTCATTGCAAATGGACTTATAGATTCATGGATGCCCAATTATAGGTACCTGTAAATGTCTTTTCAAAATAGAAAATTATTGTAGTGTGTATGTGTATGAATAACATTCATGCCCTGTGAATCAATGCCAACTGATATTTCTAATAGTGTATAAGTGTATGAACAATTTTCATGCCCCCTAAATCAATGCCAACTAATATATAATGTTATGCATTTATATGCTATATATAATAAATTATATTTCAAATATATTTATATGTGAGAACCTATAAGTTTTCTTCCTATCAAATTGTTTATATATGCATTGTGTATTCACTTAAGAGTATCTGAATCAAAGAATCCATATCAATGTCTTTTTAAGATGAGTGCATATGCATGACACATTCCCCTAAAATCTATCCAAATGTGTGAATATATGTCCCCTACCAAAATTAAACTAATATATGAACTACTTTGAAATATTTGAATCATGTATTTTTTTCCTAAACTCTAAATGTTATACTTGTGGAGATTTGAATATCTATGATAAGACTAGTAATATTTCCCCCTTTTGATTATGAGGTAGGGATGTAGCCTTTAAGTCACTCAGTTCAAAATAATTAATTAATCATTTCGTGTATAAAAAATTAATCATGTCAACATGTGGATAATATTTCATCATAGTGATGTATATGTTATCAATGCATGTATAAAACATATAATTTTAGGCATATAATTGTCATGTCAAGATATATATATACAAATTAGTCATGCATTAGTAACCATCACTGAATAAGGATACACAAAAAAAGAGGTGCATGATGTAAATCATGGCACCACACACAAAATAGAGGTGCGTGATATAGATCATAACACTTTCAAACTTAAAAACTTTAACAAGCTCAACAATATCAATAGATAATGTCATGGATATGAAAAACACTATAAAAGCACACACAATAGCACTCAATGTCACACATAATACCAAGGCCATAAACAATAGATAATATAATGTTAGAAATAAACAAGGCCATAGGCCACATACAAGGGACATGAAAATGTTACAATAAACAAGGCCAAAGTTCGCACACCATAGGAAATTAATGCTACACACACAAGTCCAAGGGCCACATACAAGCAATGACTAACTTATATGAAAAGATAATAGCAACAAAGAATCATAGAACATGTAACTAGTATTCACCATCCAAGTATGTCAATATCAAAACATAGTAAAGTAAGATATCCATGTAGATCTATATAAAATATAAATAAGTAGCAAGACATCTATGAGAAATTAATGTATCTCAATCATGGTAAAAGGTCATAGAAAGATATAACCTATAATAATGTGACATATAGAATAATATATCCCCAACATTGGCATGGCCACTAAGTATAGTAAATTCTAACATTTATGTATCCATGTATAATTTATTCAATATACCAAACATGTGATAAATAACATATGTAAATAATGTAACTAGAAATCATGTCATTCTTAAGTCCCATTTTTTTATTTTTAAATTTGTATTTTATATTTTTAAATTATTTAATAAATGTGAAAAATTTATAACCTATAATCCCATTGAGGTCATGTGAAGTGCATGTTTCATACGATGCAATGGTCATCTTTCATGAGCAAAAAGTGCCATGTGTAGCTGTATCATAATATGGAAAGAGATCAAATGTTATAATGTGACTATCATCATCACTCATATGTTCTTGTGTGTGATATGTAAATCTAATAAGCCTAAGACTCTATGGAATCTATTATATTGTAGGAGAATGTATCAATTCATGTATTCATGTAGAACACATTGAACTATCCATGATACTAGCTTGGTGCATGCTATAGTATATAATGGCTTGTAAGAGTCCTAAATAAATATTAGATGTAATGAATGTTTTATAACTGACTACCTAGGAGAATCAAATATTCTCCTCTGAACTAAGTGTATAGAAAGACCTTGAATAAATTTAACAATTGGCCCTGCATAATGATCTTGAATAACTATAATAACTATTTTTGTATATTGATCCTCAATATGTGTAACAATCATATTTATATAATGATCCTAAATAGGTGTAATAACCCATTGTGATGGTGGTAGGGGTAGAGGAGGATATGCTTATGGTAGAATATGATAATCATACCAAATGTATGAAATTATAACAACCTTGTTGAAATGTACATACTTGATACTTCGATGCACTATAGATGGTATTTCATAGATCTTGTGTATCTAAGGGCATCCTACCAACATGTCTAATACCTTTTTACTTGGTCAAATAAGGAATAAGGTATCCACTATTACAAACCCCACCTGAATGGGTAGTATAAATCACCCAATAGGGTCATGTATCCATCCATTGAATCCTTTAACTACTATTTTTATATCCAATAAATCCTTCATGTTTATCTAGAAGAATTGAGAAGTTTCATTGTACAAATGTTTTCACTTGAACCATTATCAAACATGAAACTATCTATAGGTTGTAAATTAATGTAAGTTTGTATAAATAGTGCATTGAGATCCAACTTATCTTCTAAAAACTCATTATCATTGAGTGTTACTATATGTTTTTATGTTATTTTGTCTATAAATGTATAAATGATACCGTCTAGTGAGTGTCCATATGTCAGAGGAGGAGGTTGCACATTGTACATATAATGTTCCTCAAAATTGTCCTTAGTACATGTTACTTACGCTTGAGAAATGGATCATTTAATACTTTCAATTTTTTATTCTCATTTTGTTGTGGTTTAGGATATTTTTTAGGTGTGCTAAGCTCAATAATGTTGTCATCAATGAGATATTATATCTTGTGCCTTAAATTGAAGCATTTATTTTTATAATGTCCCCTTGATCAATGTTAATCACAATATCCATTATTGTAATGATTTTTAGATGGATGACTACTCATATCAACCTTTTGTGTGGGAGGTAAATATATGAGATTGCACTCAAGTAGCATTTTTAGTAGTATGTGAGGAGGTTGGGGTAATCATGAAAATTACCTATTCTATGGAGCATATAAGAGAAGTTCATTTGTACATTATGATACTAAATTAATAGTTGTTTTTACCTCACTCTTGGTATCATTTTATTTAACCTTATAACTTGGTTTTATTTGAAACTTTTTTATTGAATTAGCTCTAGTATTAGATGCATATTTGAGTTTTTTTTCATTTTCTCACTATATGACATAGCTCATTGGAAAACTTGAGTTTATTAAATACTACATAATCATAGATTTACGAAATTAAACATTTCTTAAATATGTAATGTAACTCATTTTTGTCCATATGATCGGTTATCTTAGTGAATGTAGTCTTATGCCAAAGTACATAGTCACTAACTGGCTTGTTAAATCCTTGTTTTAGTTTGGTAATTTTTTGTGTAAGATAATTTCTCAGCAATGTTTATGACTAAATATGTTGGAAGCTAATATTTTAAATGATTGAATTCTCTAATTGATTAAATGGGAAGTTCATATAACTATCATAAATCATAATCTTTGAACTTTTGGAAATAACTTGATCAATAATTATCATTGGATGCATAATCTAAATGTGTTGTGTGAAAGGATCTAAGGTGTTGCTTTGGATCAAATTTTCTATTATATAGTGGAAGATTAGGATATTTAAAACCTATAGCTAAGGTATTGTTGACACTAAGGATTGCATCCTATGAAAGGATACTTATCTCCCTTCCTCCATGCGACACAATGGAGACATTCCTCTTACTATGGGTGGAAAATTTGAGGAATGAATCTCTAAATTAGGGGCTAGCTCCCCTTGATGCACCTTGAGGCCCTAAATTTATATTGTTTATAATGGTGGGGGGGGGGTGGCAAAAATAGAGAGGGATACTATAAAATAGTTACTAACTAAAGTGGTGATGCACCAAAATTGATTGGTCTACTTAGCTTTCACCTACACTTTACACCAAAAGAAGCGAATAGACACTTCATTTGAATGAGAAACTAACTGCATCAATGCTTCAACAAGGGGTTTTATGGAGGTATAAGGAGGAAGAACCTACCAAAGGTGTTCTAAAGACACACTATGGATAGTTGCTTACCTATGCCTATACTTCAATATGGACACTTCTTGTTGACCTACAGAAAAGAATTTGCAATACACTAGATATGTTGGTATAAACTTATGAAAGCATTAGAAAAAATTATTGAACATAAGACAAGGCCATAGGCATATGCAAAATTGCAAGCTCAAATGGAGGTAAAATAGTTCTTTTGATTAAAGGTAAATTTCTTCAGGGCTTCACCGTACAATGCTGAGAGATCTTTTCTCAAAATGAGAAGTTACAATATATAGAGAACTTAGAAAAAGGTCATTGACCAGTCAAGGGAATGAGGCCCATGCTATATTAAACACTCCTATAGTGAATAATTATCCCATAATACTATTGTCTCTCATTAAATATGTCTGTGAAAGCCATGTTGTAAATGCTTTAGATGTTGCCTTTGATGTCTAGGTCTGTAAGATCATGGGTCACTTCTCTTAGCAACTGACAAGGCCATCCCTCCTCATGTTTTAGGCCATGCTCTCTTGAATTCTCATGCAACTTGCTACTCATTAATTTCAGAACAAGTAAACATAAACCACTCCCTTCAATGTTCACAACCAACTCGTTTAATGGTCCTTCAGTGGAGACTATTCCACCTGAAAGCATTTACTTCTCTCGTTGATGACTCTTGTGCCACCTGCCCTAGTCTAGTTCATCCTTGTGCTTGACTTGTTATGCCACCTAGATTTTTTTAAGAATTTATCTTATATGTACGTAGCCATGTTCTGGGTTACCTGCTCTAATTTTCTCTTTTCTTGTTATTTCTTGTCCTTTTCCTGGCAATTTGGGTTCTTAGGGCTTATGAATTTTCTCTTGGGCTCCTTCTTTGGTGGGTCGCTAAGTCCTCCTTTGGGATTTTAGGCTTTTGAAATCCTTTGGAAAAAATGTTCAAAGGAATTCTTTCAGACATTTTGTCTAAAGGAATTCTTCCTTTGGGCTTGTCACTTTTAAAAACCCTCCTTTGATGAGCCTTTAGGCTTCTATTTATGAGTTCCTTCAGACAAAATATCTGAAGGAATTATTTTCAATGGCTATCCCATCACCTTAAATTTGATGTTCATGGGCTTGTCACCCCATTTGAATAACAATGGTTATTTCACTACCCTAAATTTGACGTTCATGAGCCTGCCACTAGACATTTGAATCCCAACAGCTTTTTTGCAAATGGACTTTTCCAAAGGGAAAGTGGCCCTTTAAAAAAAATGAAAAGGTACTCTTTTCAAGGTCAAGTTACCTCCACAAGGGCACCTACCCTTTAGACTTTTATCTTCTAAATTTCTTCAGACTTCCTTCACTTGTCAAAGTTCTTCAAACAAAATGTCTAAAGAAATTCCTTTGAACTTTTTGTCTATAAGAATTTGCTCTTTAGGTGTTCCTCTTTGGATTTCCTTTGGAAAAAATGTCTAAATGAATTCCTTCTTTTGTATGTCAAGTTTCTTGAAGGGAAAGTCCTTTTTGGGCTTTCTACCTTGACCCTTTTATTTGACCATCTACCCTTCATAAGGATACCTTAAGCCCAAAGTTGCCCTTCAAGATTTTATAAAGGTCCATTTTGCTGATTCCCTACCTCCCAAAAGGGATTCTTGGACTCTAAGTCACCTTTCAAAAGAATTACAAAGGTCTTGTTTGGCACCTAAGTTCCCTTCAAAAGTGTACCTACCCTTCAGATGTTTTGTCTACAACCCTTGGCCCTTTGAACTTGGTCCATTTTATCGATAAAAAGCCCTTTGAAGTAACCCACTTACCCTATTAAGCATCTAAAATCAAAATGAGTTTCAAGTCAACTCTTACTTGCTGGACCCAAAGCACTGGCAACCAGAAGAGGGAAACACTTGGTTTTTTCATGGAAAAATGCCTATCAAAGAAAATTCCACAAGGCAGCTATGGGATGAACTTGTTAGAAGCTAAATTAAAAGACCCTACAAGGAAAAGGAAAGTAGGGTGCCCAATTTTAGCCTACAGGACCAAAATTGGTCAACAAGTATAATATACAATCTTAGTGTCTAATGGATTATCAAGTAGATCATGTGAATCCATTGAATGACTAGCTTTATAAGCACCTTACTCTAACTACAACACCATAGCATATAGAGATGAAATAGTTTACTCGAGGGAGCATGTAGTAGGTGAGATTGATGATGTAACATGTGTATTAATTATATAATTGGTATATGTTAGATACATAGGAATGGGCATGGAAATATAATGGAAATCTTGTGTTTCCCCCACACCTTAGGTGGACATTACATATGTAACTAGAGGTGTAAATGTAAGAATAGTAATGATAGTAGTGGTTTGGACACCTATGGTGGGATTGGTGTCTCTAAAATTATAATTAAAACATTAAAGAGATCTTATTATTGTGTCACAGATGTGACAACCTTACCTTCATTTGTAGCCTTGGATATTAGGACTAATTTTAAAACCTTTTCCCATTCTTGAGGATTTTGGCTCATTTGGTTTCAAAAATTAGACAAGGCTTTGACTTGGTCAAGGCCTACCCTATTAAGATCATTAGGATTGATTCTATCTTTATATTCTCTATTATCATGTTATAAATCTAGAATTTCTATATAAATATTGATTTATACATATTTATTGATAATTATAGCATTGAAAGGAGAAGAATAATAATGAATATTCATTACATTTATTTTAGTCATTTTAGATGAAGCCAAAGGAATTTGATTATGCTCAATATGTGTACCACTTAGTCTATCACTTTGCCTTAGAGAGAAAAGGTAACTATCCTTATTGGATGGCATAGGATTAAATCATGAAAGTATGTATAAGGCTAGGGACAAAGGTAAAAATATTTATTGTCTTTTGGATGGGGAAGTTAGAAATCAAAATTGAAATCCTAAGACAAAAAATTAAAAAACTTTAAAAAGGAATAAAACCCTAAGGGAAACATTGGGTTTGGAAATGTTCAAGCAATATACGGGTTTTCCAATATATTTTACCCTATTTTTTATTAATAACTAACCATAAACAAGATAAAAACTATGTAATAATTTAGATTATTATGTATTACAATGAAGCTTAAATATGAATGTACAAGGGCTAAAACTGATTTGACAATTACACATGCTAAATATGGAAAATCTTAAAGAAGATAAGATACTTATTCTTATTATGTTTTATGTAGGACTAAGACTAAGAGTAGGATACAAGGGAAAAAGGAAATTGGACTCTGATTTGTTAAGATCAGGATCTGGAGTATTAGGCTCACTAAGACACTATTGTTAGGTTCAAGATGTTACTATAAATCACTAAGTTTTGAGTCTAATATATATATATATATATATATATATATATATATATATATATATATATATATATATATATATATATATATATATATAAAATTATTTCACTTCTATTCTAGTATAGACCATTGTGATTATTTATTTTATGATTGTATGTGATTTTGAAGTCTGACTATACACACAAACCCAAAAAAATGTCTCCTTCACTTAAAACCCTAGGTCCACTTTTGATACTAGGCTATGGTTTTCAAAAGGGAAAGAAATTTGGATTGAGCTGACCCAACCACACCCCATTGAACAATTGAGTGATACCTACATATCTAATACTCTAAATAAAGAATTAATTTGCATGTAGTTTTCCTAATTAGGTGTATGTGTGCAATCAGTGATCCTTGAATGTATGCAACTTCTTATCTATATTTTGACACTTGGAAAATGATAATTTTGGATTAGAATTGAGGTGCTTCAAATTTTGCTAAGACATTCTTCTTATGAATAATTGGTAAATTAGAAAGAATAGGGGATATATTTTAAATGTGTAGTAGTGTATATATGTGTCTCTAATAAGTGCAAGATAGGGAAATAATGTTAGACCTATTGTATTTTTATACAGAATTCTTTGGGTATTTATCATGCCATTGACATGTTAGAAATATGTACCAAACCATAAGAATGATTTGAATTTGAAATATGACCTTTTTTGGGCATAAGATGAAATCGCTAGGTTTGTATGGTATCATTTAAGTTTGACGCTTCTATTTGGGAGATAATAATATTGATATGATGATCTAGAGATGTATGTATATGATAGTTTTATTGGTTTAGCATAGACTACGAAAGAAATGTATGTATTGAGAACAACTTAGAAGGATTGGACCAATAGATAACTTGTGGATGTGAGAGAATGGTGAATAAAAGTCATATATGTATGCGCAAGTCATGTATGGTTAAGGTATATTCCAAAAATATCAAAAAAAATAAAACATTCAAAAATTCAAAAATATATTTGGCATGTAATTATATTATTATCTCCTTGACATCTAAGTTCTTAGTTGTTTATGGATAGCATATCCATTATTTATACATACACATTTGTTTCTTACTTCTATTTGAGTATGATACATGTATACATAGATACATGATTTATGCATATATGGATTTTGGGCCTTGTTTCTTCTCACATCACTATGATGTTGGGGGAATCCACCTTATTTTATCATTATACATCCATGTTATATCATTATATGGTCATCATTGGGCCCCAAATTTTAGTTAAGTACTTTTTAGAATAATTGGAATGAAGAGGCACCATGTAAAATACCATGATTTAGAAGACCATGGCACAAGATTTCATAGCATGAAAGGACCAAGTCATAGAATAAATGTGAATGCTAAACATAAAACCCAAGAATGAAAGACTCGAAACTTAGCGAAAGACTTGGGGAGTGCATGGGAAGCAGAAGATGGTTAGAGAGTGATTTGTAGAGATGAAAGAGAATAAGTCAAGCATAAATCCATCATTAGACTAAGGGAAGATAGGCACCTAGAAACAAGGATCTAACATTGAAGAGATAATATAGGGCCACAAAGGCCTGGGTCCTTAATAAATCAATGTAATTGGATACCATGACTCAAGTGTGTTGATGATCATTGGCAAGTCACCATAAGTGTAATTATTTTTGTAACTGCTTGGTCAGGGAAAACCAAGTATAAATACCCTTAGATTAATCTTTATAAGGTTATTTTTACTGATCTTGTTTTTGTTGTGATACTTAGTTGGATAGTATTGACAAAGTTATATGAGTGAGTTGCATTATACATTAGAATTATGCAATATTTGAATATCACTTATTAATATGATGAATGTAACTTGTTTTGCCTTAATGTTGTTATTTTATTGAATATGGAGATAATGTTGTTAGTTATCTTGTCTATTGTTATTCAGTTAACTGAGTTAAGGTTCATATTTACTATTTATGCCTTCTTTTTCTTTTTGATCATTGAGTAACGAATATGTGTTAAGATAGATTATAGAATGAGCATAGTAATAGGTACATGTTTGAGTGAACCTATCTGTTAGTACACCCTCATGCAATAAAACCAATAAGAATTGGTCCTTCATTGCATACTTTGAGTGAGTGCACAAGAACTCATTCTTACATGAAATATCAACATGATAGCACTTTGGGATCTTAGTCACTTTGGTGTGTGCCTAAGGGAAGTGATGCTTGAGTAAGAAAAAGAAACATAGTATTTTGGTTTCATTTTTAGGACCCATAGCACTTGCCTACACAATGGTGGAAGATGATCAAATGACTATCACTTAAGAATATTGAGTGATGGGTTACTATCACTGAGGATAATTTTGTAGTACCATTTCTCAAACTAGGATATCTGCACGCACATGGGTTGAACATAATTTGTACAACTCATTATATGAGACATTATTTATAGAGGTACTTATTCACCTTCATGATTGGATTATGACTTATGCTCAAGACAAGTCGAGAAACCATGGATGGAAGATAGCCTGGACACTAGAGCATCAATCAACTTTAGCATGATTGGGAGTGCCTTGGGTGTGTGTTGTTGATGTTTGGTGGAATAGGGTTTTCAATAGTTACATCTTGGAATACACAATCTCAACCTATTCTTATCTAGAGGAAGCGTAGCTTCACTTCTTCTAAGAACCATGTGGTACATATATCAGACACTTTCTACTAAAGGTTAAGAAGCTTTTTATATATTTTGGACTTGAGACTTTCTCTATGGCAGCTTAAACTCTTCTTTGTATGAGTAGTGCAGTTGGTGTGGAAATGAAAAGCACTTATAAAGTAGAATTATTGGTTCAGTATGGTAGCCAGGTAGTGGGAATTCTAAGAAGGGGATAGGAGGACTCAATAAGTGTTGAAAGGGATTGCAAGGAAGTGGAAGAGCATAAAGAGGACTCCCTAACCATAGGACCGCATCTGATGCTAGTTCAAGTATGTGTAGGAGAAGAAAGTTAGGTAGTGGTAATTGAAGAACTCAATTTGGACATGCCCAATTCCCCACCCATATTGCAAGCTCATGTTTTTGAGTTAGATGATATATTTGTACACAAATGGGATACAAGTAGTTTAGAGTTAGAAACTAAACCTATGAGAGAGACATTTGTAGAAAAAAATTAGATAGTATTTTATTGGCTATTACTTTACATGATAATTATATGGCCCAATTTGGAATGCCTAATAAACCAAGCATAACTAGTGGGCAAAGTAATAGCCCAATTGTAGTTAGTCACACTGCCTCAATACCCAATGTCTCAAGTGATTTTATTGTTGTTGGGGGTGTGGGAGGTAGAACTAGTGGTGGTTCCACTAGAGGAATTGGTGGAGGCACAAGAGGTAGTGGTGGACCTCCCCCACAAGGTACAAGAGGGATCAAAAGTGCTTCTCAATAAACCCCTTTGCAAGCTTGATAGCTACCCATTGTATACAATGAGATGACACCACTTACTAGAGTATCAAGGTGTAGATAATGCCATAGAGCATGTTCACAAGTGTGAACTTATCTAGTAAGTACATGACATCACCTCTTATGAATGAAAATTAACCTAGTTTGTGACCACCCTTATGGACTGTGCACATAAGTGGTATTTAAAATATGATCTACAGCAAGCAATGGTGGATTATGATCATATAAAGGTAGTATTCCTCCAAGAATTTGATATCCCAAAGGTTGAATAATAGAGTATAGCTTCCCTAAAGGATATCAATCAAGAACTCGCTAAGAGCATGCATGAATATGATGCACATTTCAAAACACTTCTTTCTAAATTATCTTTTGAGATAAACGTTGCTCAAAATACCCAATGGTTCATAGGAGGTTTATCCCTTTCAGATGTACCTTATCATAGAAAACTTTCACCAACCTGTGCAAGGCCTTGGAATCTACCCTTTGCATTGAAGCTATTAGAAGTATTGACATGGGTATTAGTCCCTTTATGGAGGCTCAAATCACTATAATGGCATCTTAACTAGAAAATCTCACTACATATAATACTTATGACACTCGTAGTGGCTTATGGTGTGTAGATTGTGAGTTTGAAGGCCACAACGAGAATAATTATCCTCACAAGAGTATTCAATCCATGTTGAAGCAATCTTATGAGATTTTTTAGGAAAATCACAGCATCATAGATTTTCCTCTACTAAAACATGCCACTCAAAGGTGTCAACCTATTATAAGATATGTGATGCATACACTCATAATACTAATTGTTGTCATCTCATTAGTGAAATTCATGAAGCACGCATGCATGGTACATGTCAAACATATGTTACTAATAACTAAGAGAATGGAGGTGATTATCATGGTCATGGTTGAGGTTTTTTACGTGGTGGTGGATTTTTTCCACCATGAACTTGTTATAAGTTCAGTTATTCTGAGCACTACCAGTGTAATTTAATAGTACATCTTACATGTGCCTTTTATAAAATTGAACACCATCTGGGGGAGTGACCTAAATTGTACACTATTATTGTGAACGAGAAAAATGAGAAGGGTATTATCATGATACATATTGAAAAGTCACAATGGAGACCATGCCCTATAACTCTAATGGGTCCTAAAGTCAATATTACAACACAAAGTGGTAGTCAATCCCAATCTATGTCCAATCAACCTATTGAGAAAGTACAACATAAAGTGTTACTCACTATCTATATGCTCATCAATAGAAGGAGGTGATCCATGATATTATGAACTTGTTAATAGAGTTGCAGGGAGAGATCTAGTTCTTCAAGGATCATGATGTTATTACATGTGTTGATATGAAAAAAGCTACAAACCTTCATGACATGGTGCGAGATGAATTTCAAGAGTTATGCAAATGACTAATATTTGAAGACATTATACCCTTGTTGCATAATTGTCTAAGGTAACGTACACCTAGGCCTACTAAATATTATTGGTTAAACCATGCACGATGGCAAGAAACTCACATCCAATAAGGCCCAGAAGGGGATAAGGAGATATTGCTTAATGCCAATGGGTCATCTAGGATATCTTAGTTGATATCAATGTTAAATTAAATGTAATTAACAAAGATACCTAACATAAAATGGCTAGCCTGACTTTACATCCTTCACCTCATGTGTTATTTATGGCCAACAAGACTCGTGCTTTGCCCATTGGTGTACTTAAGGATGCCACTATGGATATCTTTGGTGTCATGTTTAAATCTAATTTTAAATTCATAGATTTGGATAAGTTTAATGAATTCATAGATATATTAGGTTACCCATGGTGTTATGAAAATAATAATGATTTGATATTTAATAAGTGCTACATCAACTTTGAGAATGATGAGCAACACATTGTCATTCCTTTGGACCATGCTCATAGGCCTCCCTATGTTGAGCCAATTAAAGTTAATTAGGACATCAACCACATTTATAATGTCATGAATCAAGGTACTAAATGCTTTGACCCCACCCTATATGGCATATTGCGTTAGACATATGCATAATCTCTATCTAACACCACTAGTAATGCCTATGACTATCGGGCTCAAGGTGACTATGATCTTACTAGAAGGATTTGTTGCACTATAATAAATCATTAATATACTCCATGAAAGTATCATAAACACCATAAATTTGTTCATCTTCTTCATGAAAAAATCATGGTTGTGATAGTAATAATATTGGATGAAGATATGAGGTTCCATGGTTAAATAGACATCTATGAGTTTGTACAATAGTTGGAAGCCTTCTATGACTCTAATGTTGATCATGTATAATTAATTATTCATATCTTTGATGGCACAGTTGACTGATGGTAGAGAACTCATCAAGAGAATTTGTTTACTTGGGATCAAGTTCATTCTACTTTACACCATCACTTTCACCATGATAACCATATACACAACACTATTAGTTATAGTGGCATTAGATCTCTAGAACCTCACCTTGAATCTTGCAAGATTATTTGGATGGTATATGAAAACTTTTTGCCTAAGTACCTTTGGGTTTATGCATTTTATGTCACTCTATGCACTTGGGATAGAGTGTGGTATATTCACGAAGGGCACCATATAGACATGATTTCTTAATATCTTTTTAAGAGTAACATGATTATGGCATTGCATATTCATCCCCATAGATGGATTTACACCTTACATTATAAGCCACACTTTAGTCTATCATAGTTGACCTAGCCCCAATTGAATATTGGATCAGATGCATATATGACATGTAGGAGGAGAGCTTAACTATTTTCCATAAACTTGATGAGCAGGCATCCTCTGCACTACCTAAACTTATATTAGATGACACACTAAGATAACAAATCTATAAGGGAAAACATAAAGTCATATACCAGGTTGACAAAAGTGTTAGATCTAATCCACCTGACCCATTGACTAATCATTTAGATATACACATGGAGTATGTCACACATAATGTTTGTGACACCATCCAAGATGAACAACACCCATACTTAGAGCTGATCTAGACTATTCAATGAAATATTGTCATGAAGGAAGCACCCAAGATGGTTATTATGGGGGATTATTGGTATGATACTAAGATCTCTAAGGTGTTTAAGTTATTAAAAGAGTACCGAGATGTATTCCCATAAAAATATATTGGAATAAAAGGTGTGCATTTGTCTTTAGGCAAAATGCACATAAAGTTGGTAGAATTCACTTGACCTATCAGGAAGAGGCTTTATCGAATAAATCCCAATTTACATGCTTGAGTCAAGGAAGAAATTGGTAGCATGTTACATATAGGAGTCATTACTCCTATCGACAAGTGTAAATGGGTGATTTCCATGGTTATAAGTATCAATAAGGATGGACACATTCATATTTATGTGGACTATTAGGTACTCAAGACTACTTGAATTATCGACCCCTTTATGACACCCTTCACTAAATAGATATGCGAAGGAGTTATTAGGTGTGAAATCTAAACCTTTATGGATGGATTCTCTAGGTACCATCAAGTTTAGATTGTAGAAGAGGATACATTAAATATTACATTTGTAACTAAGTGGGGATCATTTGCTTACAATGTAATACTATTTTGGTTGAAGAATGTTCCTTTTGTGTTCTCCTGGATTGTAGTTGAAGCTTTCAAGGACTTTATTCATAAGTTCTTTTAGGTCTACCTTGATGACTAGACTATTTATGGATTAGTGTAGGACCACTATTCAAATCTCCAACTAATGCTTGAGCACTACCACAACCTTTAAGTTTCCCTAAATCTAAAGAAATGTTTATTTACTACCCCCTTTAGCATTCTACTTGGTCATGTCATATGTTGTGATGGACTTTTAGTGGACCTAGCCAAGATTGTTCTTATACTTTGATTTCCAACGTTGACCACCCAGCGATAGGTCCATGTCTTACTAGGGCATATTAGATATTATATAAATTGTATTCATAGATATTCTAAGATTTTTGCACCTCTATAAGAATTACTAAATCAAAATGGTGTGTTTGTTTGGACCATTGCTCACTAGCAAGCATTTTTTACACTCAAGGATAAGATTATCATCACCACTATTCTTCAATTTATAGACTAGAAAAAATATTTTCACATCCATGTCAATGCTTATGACGTGGTAGTCAGTGTTATCCTTGCTCAACTTGATGAGGGTAACTTGGACCACCTTATCTATTTTTCAAGTCAAAAGCTTATTCCTGCTGAACAAAACTACATGACTATAAAGTGTGAAGCATTGTCTATGGTTTACACCCTCAAAAAGTTCCATTAGTACTTATTAGCAACTCCATTTATTTTCTTCATGGACCAAGAGGCACTAAAGTTCTTAGTAAATAAACTGGTATTTCATGGATGCATTTGTTGGTGGATTGTGTTATTTCAAGAGTTTTAGTTTTTAGTAATGGTCAAACTTGATACAGCTAATTATGGTCTAGATCATCTTTCATGCATTAAATATGATGAAATGGTTCATGCCATAGAAGATGACTTTCCTAAAATTTAATTTTTCACATCACATAGATGCCTAAAGAGTTAGAAGATATCACCACCTTTCTAAATATAGTTTTAGCACCAACTCACCTTAGCACTCTAGAAAACAAGTAGTTAGTTGTTTGTGTCACTCCATTCCAACTTATTAGGGGTGACCTTTATAAGCTTGGTTAGGATTAAGTACTATGACATTGCATCATACAATATGAATGCGCTAAGGTACTTAGGTAAGTTAACGAGGGTGTCACTAGTGGACACTATGTTGGTGAAGTGACAATATAGAAGGTTCTTTTGGCTATTTTATGGTGGGTTACCTTATTTAAGGATGTTAAGACTTATGCTCACTAGTGTGAGATTTACCATCATATGGTAAAGCTTAAAAGAATAGATGTGATGCCCCTTCATCCTATATTTTCTTAAAAACCCTTTAAAAATTGGGCTATTGACTTTGTTGGCCCCATCAACCCAATAGGGAGGCATATTAGTGCAAGCTATGTTATCACTATTATTGAGTCTCTTATTTATTGGGTTAAAGCTACACCAACAAGGGATTATACTACTACCACTACTATAAGTTTCATCTAGTAGCATATCATTACATAGTTTAGACATCTATTGAGTTTTATTAGTGACTGAGGTACCCATTTCCTTAATGAGACTATTTGCATCCTCTTGGCAGAATTCATGATCATGCGTCATAAAATAAATTGTATCATCATCAAGCCAATGGTATATTTGAATAATTTAATAAAAATGTGGGTAATACATTGACCAAGATATGTAATATTGGTACACTTACTAGGATGGTCATGTATTTGTGGTATTATGGGCCTATCAGCACATTTATAAGAGTTTAAACAAGAGCACACCATTTAATCTTATGTTTGATACTGAATTAAGTATTTAGGTTGAATTCTTTATTCCTTCCCTTTACATTACACACATTGGTCAACTAGATGATGAATCATCCTTAAAAGTGCAAATCAATGTTTTGTTGTTGATGGATGAGACCTAATTTCTTACACACTAGAGTCAAGGAGTGGAGAAACACAAATAGAAAGCCTAACATTATCACCATTTGAAGAATAGGACTTTTACTCCTGCCATGCAAGTCTTAGTATATGACTCCAAGTTCACGTACCACTCTAGAAATCTTCATGTACACTAGGATGGTCCCTTCATTATTCATAATATATGTCTCACTAACATGTGCAAGATAAAGTGACTAGATGGCCAATTCCTTCCTATCCATTTCAATGGTAGTCATTTAAGACCATACTTTTATGAATAGTCTTTCCTTTTTGTAATAATAAGGTGTATGCCATTATATTAGTCTAAGATTTCCATTATTTTAAATAAATCATGGCACTAGTTGCATGCCTTTGAGTAGGATTAGGGTCAAGACTGTGGTTTTTTGATTATTTGTATTGTCATGGAGGACCACAAACAACTTTTAGTGTGGGCTAAGGGTAGAACATTTATGGAGCGCTAGGATATGGTCAATGTGAATGTGTGTAAGAGAAAAGGTGTGTAAGTAAAAGTACATAAGGATAAAAGGGTACATAAGCATGTAACTAAAAACTAAGTTGAGGTAAATAAAAATTCCCACCGTTGTAATGTAAAATATTCCAATTCTTTACAGTTGTCATGTACTTTGAGAAAAGTGTGGGATGGGACATGTAATTAATACAAGGAGAGTAATAATAATAGCTAGTGTGTTAAATTTGCATCATGGAAATACCATTATCAACATTTATTTTGTGAAGTGACGGTAGTTTTAGGGGGTAGTAAATTCAAGTAACCCCCTCGAGCCTATAAAAGGTTAAACATGGGTCATTTCACTTTTTACTATTAATACAGTTGTGAACTCATAGAGTTGAAGGAACATATTTGAGTTACTATAAAGTGATTTATAAGTTTCTAGATGAGTGCAAAGTAATGGATTAAGAATATTTTCAAGCCTTATGGAGTGTATTAGTTGAGGAAAATAGACAAAGTATTGGAAGGAGTGTAAGGATGCATGGATTTTTAGATTTATAGGTTACAGAGGTCGATGTCTACATTGTAAGGTATTAAAGTAGGAGAGTTGAACTAGGATAAATAACTACTTATTATTTTGGTAAGATTATATGGCTACACATCAACCTTACAGCTCCATGAAGGTTGATGTATCCAAATAAAAAGGCCCAATTAAGTAATCCTTTACTTGTCATACCAGAGGAGGAAGAGTTTGAGAGTGTGGGTGGTTAGACTATGTTGATCAAAGAAGAGTTACCTAAAGAGATGGAATGGGTGTGGAAGAGTTATAATTAGGCATGGCATGCTATGTAAATAATAAGGATAATATACCCCATTCATCCCCATTGATGATTGAAGAGATGCAGTACTCAGAGGTGATACTACATGTGGGGAACTGGGTATCGAATGTGGCCACTTGCAATGTTTTTTATTATAACCACTGTCAGCCTTAAAATGAATTAAAATTGTAACTTCCTACTAGGTAGAGTGCCAAAATAGAAGGAATATGACTTGAATATTTTCAATTCTCTAAATGATGTTAAACTTTTTCAATTATCCAATCTTCCTTACTTTAGAATCTAGTTGTAGTAGTGAAGTTTTTAATCTCACAAGTGCATGAAAACTATATGTATTTTGTTGGGTGTTAGATGAGGATTACATCAAAATGAATAAGTAAACTCATAGGGTTGTATTCTTTAGGTGTAGACCTTAATTATGACTTGGAGGACTAGGATGAGATATAAAAGACTAATATGGTTCTTGAATATCAGAAACAAGGTCATGTCATATATATCACGAGTCTCCAAGATCCTACCCTCAAAGTGGTCGTGCACATCATAACAACCAAGGTTGGAGGTGGAGATACATGGAAAGAGGTGGATGTGTCCCATCTTTATGTTAATCAATAAGTCACTAAGGGATTAAAATATAATTGGGCATGGTACTTCATTGACAAAAGTATGGAAGATGTAGAGAAATCCCACCATTTACCCAACCAAATATTTGCATGGGGCACATTCCTATTATTGATGGTGTTTGATGAGATTGGTGTATATGAATACATTAGAGATATGAAATGGGAATACTCACCTGAGAATAAGTCCTTCACAAAGTGGTTTAAGGAATTTACCTACCCCAGACCAATACCCCCATCCCACAAAGTTAAAATGAAGGGATGGTACAATGGTATTAAGAAAGCCTATGGGAATGAGTAGCACATTTGAAAGGACTTACCTGGATAGGTTGGAGACTAATAAAATTTTATTTTTAATCAAAAAATTTCCCTTGTGTGAATTTATATGGATCCCTATAGAGATTTTTATGGGTGTATTAAGTTACCATATGCTTTCATGGCACAATACTTCATGAACACCATCAATCAGATATATGATGTGCAACCAGTGACCATTAGTATAGAAAATATTGATGTGAATATTTACACCAACCACCATATATAAATATACCCAAAAAAAACATATAGGTAAACTGTGAAGTTAGATAGAATAGATTTAAAATTCCATCAAATTTTGGTCAACAATTCAGTTCATTCTTTATTATACATGTTGAATCATAGAGTTAGAAAAAAGACACTCCTACCAGAACCAGGGCATGATGTCAACACAATCACCTAGCCCAAACCTTCAAAAAGGCAAATGACTACCTAGGTACCACCCAATAAGAATCCACTATTCAATTAACCTAAAGGCCTGAATCTAGCATGTTGACCCCTAAATTTGTATAAGTATTGTTCCATTTTTGGAACATGATGTAGAAGGACCATTATCCATTTTTACAAAAGTAGTAGCATGGCACAGGAGGACCATGGAATGGGAAGAACATGGCGCATATGAGTATTATGGCACAGAAATTACCAAGTGCATAAAGACAATGGCACATGAGACCTAACATGAGAGGACCCAGTCAAAGAAGAATGTGTCATGAAGGACCCAAGCATAGAAGACTCAAAATAAGAAGTAAAAAACTAGGGGAACATGAGGGAAGTAGATCATTAGTAATGTGGGATAAATTAGATGAGTAACTTGAGTAGGACACTTCAACCCCATCGATCAGAGATTACATATTAACCCATGAGGTATGGAATACTTGGCCATCAGAACATAACATAGAGCAAGCATCTAGGGGTGTAGAGGCTTGATTCTATAGGAACAATAAATTATAAGAGCCATGACTCTCATCTTGTTGGGATTTTGTGTGCCATTTATTAATGATAGTTAAATATTAACACTTGGTCAGGGCAAAACAAGTATATAAACCCATATTGTAATCATTTATGGGTGTGGACCTTTGGAGAAGAGATACAGTATATTATCTTTTAAACTATTAAGCAATCAATAAATAGTTAATATTTTCCATATAATGTGATGATTCGTGAACTTTCTAAGTTTTGAATAATGAATATGTTTTATTTCTAAGTCAAGAGTATATTTCCTTTTATTACTATTGTTGAATAGTAATGGTGATCCTAGTTATCATAATAGCTAATTTAGGGACAATAAGGATAATAGTGGTATATTTATGGTATTAAAAAACTTAAGATTTGTGTTACAAGAGATGAAAAAACATATAACATTATGTTTTAAAGCCTTTAGGAACTGGTCTTTCACTACATGTTTTGGGTGAGCATGTGAGACTCACCTCTCATATGATAGGTCCAACACGTCAGCCTGTTGGTGAGAAGCTTTAGTACCATAGTAGAATTAACTAAAAAAACCCAACATTTTGGTTCCATTTTAGTCTAGTTGGTTAGGATACTCAGCTCTCACTCGAGAGACCCAAAGGCTTTTGTTAGGCAATGTGATATCTGTCAGTGCATAGGAAAACCTAACAGAAGAGATGTTATATCATTACACCTTATTCATTCTCAAGAACCATTCAAAAATTAGGCTATTGAATTTGTGGGGCTTATCACTCCAGTAAGATGATGAATGGGCTCTCATTACATCATTTTGGCAATCGACTACCTCATGCACTAGGTTGAAGTAGTGATAACAAAAGACTGTACTATAGTAATTACCATGTGTGTTGATGCTATGGATTACCCTCTTGAAATAAGGCTAGGATTCTCCCTTCCACATGACACAATGGAGACTCCCTCTTGTTGTGGGTCTGGCAAAATTGAGGGGAGAATCTCTAGATAAAGGCTAGCTCCCTTTGATGCATCTCTGAGGCTATTTTGCTACTACTCTTAATAATGGGGGGGTGAAAAGAGAAAAGGATAACCAGGATAGAAACTAATCTAAGTGGTGATGAACCAAATGATTTTGATCCACTCAATTATTCACACTTTAGACCAAAAGAGGGTAGACATACACTTTATATGATGAAAAGACTAGACTATAGGGAGCTTTAACAATAGGCTTAATGAAGACACACACATAAAATGAACTTACCATAGGTGCTATAGAAAACACACTATTTGATAACCCTTTTCTATCTCTGTGCTCCAAATACAGCACTTCTTATTACCTATAGAATGGTGCTTTGTCTATACCAGGTATGTTGGTGTCAAACTTGTGAAGGCATCATGCAAAATGACTGAACACAGGGTTGATACATAGACACACTCAAAAGCATAAATAGTCAGATAGAGTTAAAATACATTCTTATTGATCAAGGTGAAAATTTGGTAGGGCTTTACATTACAAAATGAGAGATAGATCTTTTCCACTTGAGAGGTTACAATAGATAGCATGAAAAGAAGACTATGACACCTTCAACACAAGTGGCCCATGTTGCAGCAGTCCAAGTCTTGACTTTGGAATTTAAATCATATTAAATGTCATTGTAAAAGCATGGGTTACTTGATCATTTGAATGACAAGGCCTCCCCTCTTTATGAAACTTATGTGACTGTCTGCTCACCCATGATCAAATGAAGAAAAATAGGTTGTGCCATTAAATGCTCCTGCTTTTTGATAACCACTTGGTGGAGACTGTTTCATCCACACTAATAACTCCATTTGACAATGCTTTTTGTGCCACCTACACTAATTAATTAATGTTTTTGCTTGGCTAGGTGCATCTTTTGGAACATTCCAAATGTTTTTATATGTGTGTGTGGTCATGTTTTGGGCTCTCTATTTTGTTCCCCTTTTCCTTGCTATTTTGTTGCTTTCTAGCAATTTGAGCTCCTTTCTTAATGGCTAATGCATCCCATTCAAGTTGACATCTACAAGCCTATTACCCCTTATTTGAAACCAACAGCTATTTCACTACCTTGAATTTGATGTTTACACACCCATCTCCAGACATTCAAACTCCAACAGCTAGTTCGCTATGTTGACTTTGACATTTTTGGGCCCATCACCCCTTTGGCAATTTCTTTGGCCTTTATATTCCTTTGGCCCTTATATTCCTTTAACCCTAGGTAATTGAACCTTCTTGAATGGAACGTGACCTTTCAGAAGAGAAGAGAGGTCCCTTTTTTGGTAGGTGAGAGTCCCCCACAAGGGCATTTACCCTTCGGGCTCCTTCAAGCTACCTTATCATTTCAATTTCTTCGAACAAAATGTTTGAAGGAATTCCTTCAGACATTTTGCCTGAAGGAAACCTTTCTTCATGCCTTGGCCCTTTCTTTCTTTTTGATCCCCTTTTCTTTGGGAAATTCCTCTGACAAATGCCTTCAAACAAAAGTCCAAAGGAATTCCTTCAGGCCTTTGTCTGAAGGAATTTGTCAGAGTCTTTTGCTTGTGGATTTCTTCAGACAAAATGTCTGAAGGAATTCCTTTGGGCATTTTGTCTGAAGGAATTCATGCTTTGTATTTCTTTGTCTTTTCCTTTGGATATTTTGTCCAAAGGACCTCTGACCTTTGCCTTTTGCTGTGGATTTCCTTCAGACAAAATGTTTGAAGGAATTCTTTGCCTTGTTCATTTTTTTAAAGGAAAACTCTGCCCTCTACAAAGGTACCTTGGGCTCATAATTACCCTCCACAGCCTGCTAGAATGATCCAATTTGCACCTGACTGCCCTTCATAAGGGTACTTTGCCCTCAGAGCTTTGTAAAAGACTTTCATTCTTGCTAGCCCATTCCCTTGTCAAAAGGCTTGTCTAAGGCATTTGTTCAAAGTGAAATAAGCTCCATATTGAACCAAACCCTATAGGTCTTAGATCTATCAATTCTTTATAAGAATAAGACTTATCTCAAAGGGAAATTGAGCATTTGTAGAAGGTGGATACATCTAAGAATGATGGTTTAGAACAGTAGGGAAAGAAGGAGACCAACTTTTGGCCTACAAGACCAAAATAGTCGACAAATTTGGTGATTCCCAGGGGAAGCATACCTGTCATGCTTAAGAAACTAGTGAGTTGTAAGTTCATTGGGCACAGAGTCAAAACATAGCCCAAAAGGTTGACAATAACCTTGAGAGATCCAAGAATCAATCATGAAGCCTTCACCCTAAATGGTAAACAAAACACACACAAGGCTAAAAAAATACAAACATGCACAAGAGCACTTAAGAAAAATAAGGAAATATATACATGATGAGAGAAGACTCAGTGATAGTGTTTAAGGTATATCCCATTAACTGGGATATGCAATTATTCACCATCCAACTTGAAGAGTTAGAATGCATTATGTTACTTGCACTGAGTGATGACATACAAACCACTCCATAGGGCATCAAACTTTATGTGTTTTCCAGGCTTAGCTCAGTCTTCATCCCACTTTAAGATGATGTCACCTTTAGAGAAGCCTTTTGACAAGGATTTATTGTCAAAGTGATTATTCATTTGCTACTAACAATTAGTCATAGAAACCATAGCTTGGTCCCTTATCTCCTGAAGTTCCATCAATTCACATAGCTTGACCTCCATGTTGTTGCCTTCTTCCAATTGTAGCTAGTGCATGAGATCCAAATCTAGAAATTCAAGTGAAATAAGAAGTATAGCTTCCCTTCCATACATGAGTGTGTATGGTGAATTTCCAACTACCCTCTTTGGAGTGACTCTATCTGCCCATAGGGCTATTTTCAACTAGGCATGCCAAGTTCTCTGATTCTCCTCCATTGTCCTTCTGATAAATGTAATTAGATTCTTGTTAGTGGACTCAGCCAGCCCATTCCCTTATGGGTAGTAGTTGGAAGAAGTGCTGAGGTAGATTTCATATCCTAATGCCCATTCACTCATTCTGGTTCCCAAGAAAGCCAATGCATTTTCTGAGATGATGGTAGTTGGGACTCCAAACATTGTCACCAGGCCTTCATAAAAATCTAAAATTGCACTTTCATTGGCCTCCTTCAAAGCAATATCTTCTACCCATCTTGTGAAGTAGTTTGTAGTGGTCAAGACCCATTTGTGGCCAGCACTAGAAGGAGGGTTAATCATCCCTATGAAGTCAAGGCCCCATTGGATGAATGGTTGTTTTACCTGAATAGGTTGTAGAGGTATTATAACCAGTCATTGTTTCCCATCAAAGAGAACACACTTATGGCACTTTCATACCCAAGCATGGGTGTCTTTGAATAAAGTGGGCCAAAAATAACTATCTCTCATAATCCTTATAGCTATAGGCTTAGGAGCAAAGTGACCACTAGCTGGCCCGTCATGGAACTCACACAGCACCCAGTTGACCTGACTTGGGTCTATCCACCTCAAGAGTACTCCTAAAAAATCTCTTATAAATAGCACCCTATCAATTAGGACATAAGAGAGAGATTGGAGTCTAAAATATCTCCTATTGGTCCTATCAAGGCCATGTGGGCACTCACCAGTGACAAGGAAATGTTTCATGTCTGATGCCCAACCCTTCATGATTGTTGGTTCTTCTACTATAGCTTCATCATGGATTAGAAAAATGCCTTTTTCTATTATTTAAGGTCTATAGCAAGGTGTTCACATAGGCCTTTTCCCCTTACCAACTTGGTGGTTTTGATGTCCACATCATATTCCATTACTTTGGTGATCCATCTTGCTCTCTTTTCATTTAGATCATGGCTAATCAAGAAATCTTTGACGCCAAGATGTGGCACCATGAGATGAACCTTGTTGTTGGATAACATAAGTTTGAATTTCTTTAGACTTCATATGATTGCAAGGACTTGCTTCTCCACATATGTATACTTGTTTCAGATGTTGGCCTGCTTCCTTAAAAAATACTATCACATCATCAAGATAGACTAGTACAACATTATTTATCAGGCCTTGAAAATCCAAGTCTATGGCTCACTAAAAAGTGGCTCCAACATTAGATAGTCCAAATGGCATTTTTTGGTAAGCAAATGTTCCCCACTTGGTAGTGAAGGCTATCCTTTATTGATCATAGTCTTTCACTAACATCTGATTATACCTTGAATACCCATCTAGGAGAGAGAAACATTCACTGCCCATCACCATTTGGAAGATCTACTCCATACTTGGGAGAGGATAGTGGTCTTTAAATGAGACTCTATTTAGGTCTCTAAAATCTACACATAATCTGATCTCTCCATTCTTTTTTTAGATAGGGACAAGGTTGGCCAGCTAAGAAGAGTGTTTGATAAGAAATATGATTCTAGAATCAATCAGCTTAGTGAGTTCCTTTCGCATGAGAGGTTCAATCTTTGGGTTGATAGGCCTTTATTTCTATTTGATGGGCTTGGCACCTTCCTCCAACTCAATGGTATGTTGGGCCAAACTTGGGTCAAAACCCTTCAAGTCGCTATACTCTTAAGCGAAGACATTAGCAAATTTCTGGCACAACAAAATGAAAGCTTGCCTTTCATGATTTGTACATACCTTCCCAAGTGCAAGCAGCTTGTTCTTAAATATCTCAACCTTTTCATAATTTTCCTTCTTCATTGTGATTCTTGCTTTGTCATTTTTCAATTGGTCATCCTCGTTGAAGGTACTTTCAAGAGTGACCAAGCTTTTGGGAGTTTTGTTGTTCTTCAATTGAACAATCTGATTGCCATACTGCTATTGTAGCTTAGCTTGATTTCTAGAGGCAAACTCAGCCTCCTCTTGCAATAATGCTATATATTGATCATAATCAAATACCTGCTAGTTGGTGATGTTATCAATAACAGAGGGTCTGATTACCATTTTTAAATGGTGCAGATTATTGTCTCAGCCTATCTCCTTGAGGATGTCAAAATGAGCACCAACTACTGCTAGTCTATATGCCTACTTATTTTGCTCTCTTGGTATGGAAATAACATTGAAAGCAAGGAAACTCTCCACTAAGTCCCATACTCTATGCTTGTAAGACTTTAGCAAAGAATTCTTGGTCAGATTTTTGCCTCTCACCTAATTTACGATCAACTCACTGTTGCCAAAACCTTGTAGCTCTCTGATTCCTCTTTTCCTTGCCTACTCCAAACCATGAATGAGGGACTCATATTATTCAACATTGCATGTGCAATAAAATTGGAACTTGAAAGTCAAGAAGTATTTCTCCTTTGAGGGGAAAATTAACACCATTCTACCACCAACTCCCAATTTGCTTCTTGAGCCATCAAAGAAGAGTTGCCATAAACATAAGCTCTCTTGGCTTGTCTTCATCAAATTTATCATGAGAGTACCTTCTTCATGCATTTAATAAATTCTAAGACCTACCTCTTCTATGAATTTGTATGGGTCATGTTCAAAGTTGTCACTTCCCCATTCATTTAAGATCAAGTCAGCAACTCCTTCAAGGGTAGAGGGCAGAGATTGATCCACTTGGAATTCTTCTTCATCAATAATGGCGTAGCTGACATTCACCACTTTGAGTGAGTATGGCTCTAGATGATCTCTATACATTGGCTCCAACTCAATCTTAACCTTAGTCCCATATTTGGTTCTAAAAACCATGTAAGACTAGTTTGTTGCTAGGTACCCACCTATTTTGGATGTGAAATATCTGGATAAGTAGATAGCAAAGTAGGGAGGAACATTCACCACTACCACATCATGGGGAACTGAGAAAGTGGGGCAAGCATGCAGCATTAGATTTAAGCCTCATACTACTCCTAGTGTCTTGGTTGGTGATCCATCTAGTTGTAGGACTCCTTTGGTCATTTCTTCATATTTAAGCCTAGCTTATCTGCTATACATTTTGGCATTACGGAGGTACTTTCTCCACTGTCAATAATACAATTGTGCACCAAGAAATCTCTTATGACTAAGGATAGATAAAAATGGGGAACCTTTTCTTCTTTCTTTACCTAGCCTATTATAGAGGGGTGCCCATTCATGATCAAAATGTTATCAACTTTTGTTGGGATGTAACTCCTTCTGGAGTATGTCCTTTTATCCTAGCATTACCAATAAAACCCACAAGGAGATATTCATGTGTAGCTTCTTCATCTGGTCTACCACATTGATCTAATGGTTGTTACCCTTTAAGTTTTCTTTGGAGTCACTTGCAACCTGGTTAAGGAGCTGAGGGTGCAACTAGTGGCCTAAAATTTGAAAATTTTTGGTTCATATGTGATGAAGAAGATGCTATGGACATTTGGGCAGCTACTTGAGCTTCCTCCATAGCTCTCCTTTTGGACCTTGTGTTGGCTGCAACATAATCACCTTGGTTGTTCATATTGCCCACATAGTTGACTACACAAAATTCACCTTCCATGTGATTCATGAGAGTGGAATCAGGGTGAGCCTAACTGCTACCCATGCCAGGTTATACTGATGTCTCAAAGCTTAAAGATTGGGTAGCTTGACTATCTTGTGCATTCACATATTGACTTGGCATCTCATTTGTATAAGCAACCTGATCTTGACCATATCCCAAGGGTGAGCAATTTGGTTGTTCCTGTACCAGATTATTTTGAGCAAACATAAGAGCCTTGGATGATGAAGGATCACCTAGATTATACCCTTGATATGGTTTGTCTTATGAAAACTAACCCTATCCTTGATTATAATTTTGAAAAGAGGGTCTACTTGCTTTTTCAAACTAATGATATCCTTGATTTAACTGATAGTTTTGAGCTTGTTGCCTTTTGAGAGCCACTAATTCATTGGTCACATTTTGTAGCAAGCTCTTAACTTCATGAAGGTCATTGGGTGAAGTACCAGTCAACTTTTCTATGCTAGGTAGAAGAGCTAAGGTGGGTGTAGTAGTATAGACTAGAGGTGGTAATTCAAGAAAGAATGGCATGTGAGGTCTAGGGGATATCTTTCCCACTTGCACCAGAAAATTTTTAGTGGCTATGGCTATTTCATAGGTAGTTGGCAGCACTTGTCCTCTCATGGACTATATCATGATAGCAATGTAACTATTCAAGGCTTTTAAATAATAGAGGAAGGCATAGCTTGGGGTCGGCCTTTACCAAAATGGGGATTTTATCCCATGTCTTTTGAAACTAGGTATTGAAATCTTGCATGAATTTGTGTGAAGCTCTTTTCATGGTGGTTAGCTGTTCAATAAGTGAGAGGTGGTCACTCTTCTCCCTGAATCTATTTGTCAAGAGAGTTTCTAGTTCATTCCATGTGCCAACTGAATTCATAGGCAAAGTCCCATACCATTCTAGAACCTTACCCTTAAAAGACAATGTTAGCAACCTGATAGCAATGTTTTCTTTAGTGACATTGTGAATATTACAGAGGTTGGCAATATTTCTAATGTGTTCAATGGTAGTAATAGGCCCCTCCCCATTAAAAGGAGGAATAATTTTAAGAGTTGTCCCTAGGATTGGGTCATAATGTAGAAGGTTTAAAGGGATCTGACCATGAAAGGCCACAAAAGCTAAAGCCATGGTGATAACAGGGTTCTGTCAAGGTCTTCTTACATAAGTATATTTTATAACAGATCTAGGAAAATGACTTGCTATATAGGGATGAGTTCTTTCAAACCTTAGTCACCTTACTAAGTTTAATAGTATTTCAATGAATTTTAAAGGGACACCCTTGGTAGCAGATCATGTGGTGACCTTAGGCATAGGATGTTAGGATGATCTCTAACTAGAGACTGATGTTCTTCAAAATGGAGTCGCTAGATACTGAATTAGTGATTCATTCTTGCTATAACAAGACCAGCACCAATCCTATAACTTTTTTTAGCATTAAAATTTGTCCCATGAGGCATGACAAAAACTATTGATGTTGTGGATTGCACCCTTGAAATAAGGTTGGGCTTCTCCCTTCCACATGGCATAATAGAGACTCCCCTCTTGCTATGGGTCTGGCCAAACTGAGGGGAGAATCTCTAGATAAGGGATAGCTCCCTTTAATGCATCTCTGAGGCTATTTTTCTATTATTGTTAATAATGGGGGGTGAAAAGAGAGAAGGATAACCAGGACAAAAACTAATATAAGTGGTGATGCACCAAATGATTTTGATCCACTCAATTATTCACACTTCAGACCAGAAGAGGGCAGACATACACTTTATCTGATGAAAATACCAAACTATAGGGAGCTTTAAAAATAGGCTTAATGAAGACACACATAGAAAATGAACCTACCAAAGGCATTGTAGAAAACACACCATTTGATAACTCTTTTCTATCTTTGTGCTCCAAATACAGCACTTCATGTTACCTACAAAAATGGTGATTTGACCATACCAGGTATGTTGGTGTCAAACTTGTGAAAGCATCATGAAAAATGATTGAACACAGGGTTGATACACAGACACACTCAAAATCAAAATCATAAACAATCAGATAGAGGTAAAATATATTCTTATTGATCAAGGTGAAAATTTGGCAAGGCTTCACTTTACAAAATGAGAGATAGATCTTTTTCCACTTGAGAGGTTACAATATATAGCATGAAAAGAAGACTATGGCACCTTTCAAAATAAGTGGCCCATGTTGCGGTAGTCCAAGTCTTGACTTTGGCATTTAAATCATATTAAATGTCATTATAAAAGTATGGTTGCTTGATCATTTAAATGACAAGGCCGCCCCTCTTTATGAAACTTACCTGACTGTCCACTCGCCCATGCTTAAATGAAGAGAAACAAGCCATGCCATTGAATGCTTGCACTCTTTGATAACCACTTAGTGGAGACTATGTCACCCACAATAATAACTCCATTTTTTTATGCTTTATGTGCCACCTAGACTACTTAATTTGTGTATGTGCTTGGTTGGGTGCATCTTTTGAAACATTCCAAATATTTTCATATGTGTGCATGGTCATGTTTTGGGCTCTCTATTTTATTCCCCTTTTCCTTGCTATTTTGTCACTCTCTAGCAATTTGAGCTCCTTTCTTAGTGGCTAATGCATCCCATTAAAGTTGATGTCTGTAGGCTTGTCTCCCCTTATTTGAAAACCAATGGCTATTTCACCACCTTGAATTTCACATTTGTGCACCCATCGTCAAATGTTCAAACTCCAATGACTAGTTTGCTATGCTGACTTTGACGTTCTCGAGCCTGTCACCCCTTTGACAATTTATTTGGCCTTTATATTCCTTCATCTCTTGTATTCCTTTGGCCCTAGGTAATTGAACCTTCCCAAAGGGAAGGTGACCTTTCAAAAGAGAGGAGAGTGTCCCTTTTTGGCAGCTGAGAGTCCCCCACAAGAGCATTAACCCTTCAGGCTCCTTCGAGTTGCATTATCATTTCAATTTCTTTAGATAAAATGTTTGAAAGAATTCCTTCAAACATTTTACCTGAAGGAAACCTTTCTTCATGCCTTGGCCCTTTCTTTCTTTTGAGTCCCCTTTTCTTCAAGAAATTCCTCTGATAAATGCCTTCAGACAAAAGTCCAAAGGAATTCCTTTGGGCCTTTGTCCAAAGGAATTCATAGGAGTCTTTCGCTTGTGGATTTATTCAGACAAAATGTCTGAAGGAATTCATCCTTTGGATTTCCTTGTCTTTTCCTTTAAACATTTTGTCCGAAGCACCTTTGACCTTTGCCTTTTGCCATGGATTTCCTTCAAACAAAATGTCTGAAGGAATTCTTTGCCTTGTTCATTTTTTTGAAGGAAAATTTTTCCCTCCACAAAGGTACCTTGGGCTCATAATTTCCCTTAGTAGCCTGCTAGAATGGTCTAGTTTGCACCTGACTGCCCTCCACAAGGGTACTTTTCCCTCAAATCTTTGTAAAAGACTTTCATTCTTGTTGGCCCATTCCCTTGTCAAAAGGCTTGTCTAAGGCATTTGTTCAAAGTGAAATAAGCTCCATATTGAACAAAAACCTATAGGTCTTAAATCTATTAATTCTTTATAAGAATAGGACTTATTTCAAAGGGCAATTGAGCATTTACAGAAGGTGGATACATCTAAGACTGACAGTTCAAAATAATAGGGAAAGAAGGAGACCAACTTTTGGCCTGCAAGACCAAAATGGTCAACAATGTGATTCATCTATGAAAACATTATAACATAGTTTGGATGTCTCTTAAGCTTCACTAGTGATTGTGGCACCCACTTCTTGAATGAGATGATTCACAACTTGTTATTTGAGTCCATGATTGTGCACCAAAAGATAACACCATATCACCCATAGGCTAATGGAACAACTAAAGCCTTCAATAAGATCTTTGGTACCACTTTAACAAAAAATTGCAATGTTGGCTAGACTAACTAAGATGATAGAGTATCTATAGTACTTTGAGCTTACCAAAATACATACAAATACCTCAACAAAATTAAATCATTCAACCTATTTTATGGAAAGGAAATGGTCATGTCAGTGGAGTTCCTAATTCTATCTCTCTGAATAGCATGTGTAAGAAACCTCAATGATGAAACCTTTTTGAAATATCAGCTAGATGAATTGATGAATTTAGATGATGCTTAGTTCCTCACCCACTAGAGTCAAGATGTTGATAAAAACAAACAAAAATCATGGCATGATCACCATCTGAAGCATAAAGTCCTTTTTCTAGGCATGAAAGTTTTTTTATACGATCCTAAGTTTGTGCACCACCTTGGGAAGCTCCTAATCCATTAGGATGGTCCATTCATAATACATAACATCTGACCTATGAAAGCTTCTTGGTTAAAGCAAATAGATGGTCAATTCCTCTCAAATCACTATAATAGCAGTCAACTTCGATCATATTGTGATTCTATTTAAGTTTATGTTATATTCAGTACGTCTTAATTCCATTAGATTAGTATTTACTATTTTTAATAAAAATTGGTGCCCTTGAGGCATATGACTCTTTAATGTAATTTTTAGCTCTTATACTTAGATTGTTTTCATGGAGGACCAATAACCTTTTTTAGTGTCAGGTAAGTCATCATGCATATGAATACATGACATGACATGCAGGTGTGCAAGTTCCAAATGTGTAAGATTCATATATGGAATGCAAGTGATTAAGGGTGTGTGAGTCATTTAATGCACTTAAAAATCATTTTTAAATGTTCTTGCCATTTGGGTGATAGTTGTCTTCCACTTCATTAGAAAAGTGGGACATAGTTTTCATCTAGTTGTAAGAAAGGCATGGGAAGGAATGGACCATTAATGTGACAAGGTTAGTTATGGTGAGAATTATGTGAGTGAAATGATGGGATAAATTAGTTAAAGCACTAAATGCTCGCTACATGATTCAAAGTATGAAGGCCATTAAAAGATATGCATTAATGAATAGAAGTGACAAGGGGAGGAAAAGAATTAATGGAGATAAACCCCCCCCCCACATGGCCTATAAATAATCTTATTGAATCCATTTTATACTTTACCTTGCCTAAATCTTTGAGTGCTAAGTGCGAATGACAAACTAAAAAACTAGAGATCGACAAAACCAAATTTCTTATAGAACAAAGTGATTATAAAGTTAACAGAGACATGATGATTGCTTTCAAGCAAAGAGAAGAGGTTTTTTAAGTCCAAACTTATATGTAGGAGTGGATATTGTTGAATTTATAGGTTGCAGGTTCCACCATTATTAAAGCATGAAGCTTGAGAGCCAAGGGAAGTTGGATCGCCACCATGAACTTATTTGCCAATGTAAGATGGCCATGGGTTAACCTTTGAGTGCCATGGAGGGTAATGTGGTTAAAAAAAAAGGCTAAGAGACTTGAAAAGCTTCCAACCATACTAAAGGAAGAAAAGGTTAGTGAAGGAGCTTGGTTTCTTATAAGAGAAGAAGTTTCAAGAGGCTCAGAAGAAAGATCAAAAGTGTAGCATGCAAGAGTCTTGAGAAAGAGTGTAGAAGAAGTGAGCAAGAGTGCAGAAGTAAAGATGGTGAAAAAAGGAAAGAAGGCACAGACCTCTTCTTTAAAAAATACCCCATTATTTCCCCCTTCATCTTTGTTAATAGAAGAGATGTAGTACCTAGAGTCAGTTTTACATGCAGAGAACTGGGTCTCCAAGGTGTTGACCACCATAATTTTTAACTAAAACCACCTACATATAGGCAACGAAGTAGAGTTTCAAAATGACTTCCAGGTCCAGACCACCAACACATGAAACCAAGTGGTTTATGACTTGTCCATCAAGATCCAGTTGGACAAGGCCAACCTCTTTCAACTCTTCAAACTACCATACTTTAGCAAGCCTACTAAGGCAATTTAGTTCCTCCTCTTGCACATATATGAGGATTACATACACTTTGTATGGCACATCATGAAGATCACTATAGAGAGGATAAGCAAAGTCATGGGGCTTAAATGCTTGGGTATGAATGTATTGGATGAATTGGTAGATACAGAGGAGATTCAATAGACTACCACCATGTTGATGTACCAAAAATAAGGGCATGCAATGCATATAAGGAACTTGAAAGATATTTCCCATATATTTGTAGCATGGACCATTTCTACCAAGGTCAGAGGGATCAATCAATGGAAGGAGGTGGATATGGCCCACCTGCACATTGCTCACCAAGTGGTTCAGGGCATACAATATAATTGGGCACTGTATTTTGCCCAAAAGATGTTAAAGATGCATAGAAGGCACACAAAACACCTAAGTACAAGTTTCATTGGGGAGCAATCCTCTTATTATTGGCATTTGATAAGATTAGGGTGCCTAACTATAGTTTAGGATCTTTGAAGTGGGTGTACCCCCTACTCGCAAGTCCCCCACCTAGTGCTTCAAAGCTTTCACTTACCCCTAGCACATCACCCCAACATATAAGTTGAAGATGAGATACTAGTTTGATGGGATGAAGGCATCTTTCAATAATTAATGGTGTGCTCCCAAGGTTTGCCCACCCTGACCATAAATCAAGCAAAATTCATTATAAAGTAGTACTACTCCTAGCACACATTTGAATGAACCCTTTAACATAACTTTAAGTATGGCTTAAACTACCATATGCCTTCTCTACATGTTGCTTCATCGATTATATTAATAGGATTTATGATGTGCAAAGAGAGGGTAAAAATGGACTTAAATGATATTAAGGTTTAAAATATCTTGGTTGGGGAGTAGGTCCATAAGTTATTTTACATGTTACACCCCCACTAGTACCCTCAAGATGGAGACCCCAAGGAGAGGCTCCCCTAGGTACCAAAAAAATGGAAGAAGCAGCCAAAGCCAAGTGCTAGCATAAATGGGTAGTAGGCCCCTTAAAAATGATAGAAGACAATAGAGACATAGCCCTCTTGACCCTCTACTTCTTGACCATCTATGCCACATCCATCTCTACCTCATCTTTCATCATCTCCACCTCATCCTTCACCTTCACCACCTCGACCGTCTCCATCTCCATCTCACATTTCACCACCATCTACTTCATCTTCACCTTCTCATTCCACTCATTCCTCATCCAACTTCCCCATATTCTCCTCCTCCATGACCACCTTCACCTCTACCTTCTCCAAAGACTACCACTATATCAACACCATAATACCCTCCAAGTTAAGTTCCCCAAAGGGACCCCTCTAAGGAATAAATTCACAATTTGGGATCATTCTTAGAGAAGACTCCATCCCCAGTGCAAGAGGACCCTTCTAGTGATCAAATTGATATTCATGTAATGGGATTGGATGGGATGGCCTCATAAATCCATCAAGAGGGTGAACTTGAGTGAAACCTAGAAAGGGGAAAGGGGCTAGCTGAGGGGGAATAAGAATAGAGAGGGTTGTCCACTCTGCATGAATGATACTAGTTTAGCATAGTATAACAGAACCTCTATATTTGAAAGCACTTCCACCCCAAATATGTAACCCTAGACATAATAAATTAATTTTCCTTCCTTTTTCAAATATATAGTGAAAATCCTTAGTTTGATATTTCTTTGGATTACATTTTTTCTAGCCCAAATGCTTTAGGTTTACCAAACCTCATGAAGATTGATCCACAATGGCTCTCTCCAATAATGACAAGTGTTGCATTTTTGAAACCATACATGGAGATGACATGCTAAAACATTTTGTCATAATCGGATGTGTGCATGGTAGAAAATAAACATGGCAAAGTTGTGGACATGTATAATAAAGTGTATGCAAAAAAGTAAGTCCTCATCAAGGGAGTGGCCTCCTTGAAGCAACAAATCCAAGAGGCCATCAAGGCTAAGGTAAGGATGTTGAACCTTTGTAAAACAATTTTTAATATAGAGCTAACACTTATGGATCATGTATCATTGGATGGGGATGCCATCAAAAAATTGGAAACATTGGTTGAGTTATTGCTCAAGAAAAATAAGGAGTGCCCCACACCCAGAGATGAGGCTAAGGAAATACTTGAAAAATTTACCATAGTGGTAAATATCTACAAAATTACTTGGGAGATAGTTGGAGAGGTTATCCCCATTTTAGATGACATTTTTGCATGCCTAACATGCCTGAACAAAATAGTATAATCCTGACTCCATGATGAGGAGGTCCTAAGGTAGCAAGCGGTTGATGCTGCCCTATTAAAAAAATATCATGTTGAGTATAAAAAATCATTCAAGGTTTTGGGTGAATATTTTGTCAGCCAGCTATCTGATTGAGCAAAATAGGTCTTATCATCCACAACAAAGGAGATTGGTCGGCCCAGTGTGTGGGTTTACTACATCAGAGATGGACAAATCTCTCCTCTCATCAAGGGGAGGTTCCCTATAAATATGTAGGAGTTATATACTATAAATATATGCAAAAAATAACACTCAGGGGTAGGATACACCATCCATCTCTCTTCTTTCAGAGATGATCTTCACAAACAAAGGAGAAGATCCTAGTGAAAACACTGAAGACACTTCTCTTCTTTTAAAAGTGTTCTTACAGGGGACAGCAGGAGTTCTTTTAGGTATGATAAGTGACTGGTAACAAGGTGCAATAACTAGCAGAATGAAGTGTAGCACAAAGTCTCCACTTCAGCTGCCCAAAGAGTGAGATACAAAGGATAATGGGGGCACAAAGTCATCCCAAAATCCTCAACATAGAAATAGAAAATAAACACACACTAAAGACAACTATAACAACACAAATTCTAAAAGTAACTAACTTTAGGACATCTTCCTTATCACTTCCACTAATTCTACTTGTTAGATTAAATAAACAAGAATGCATCTAGAAGACAGACATAAGAAAAATCTCCTAAAATGGCACAAGCTATAACAACACAAACTCTATAAGTAACTTGCTTTCTCATTCAGATAAAATAATATGAACAACAATCTAAGCTCAAAGTCTCAGTATTTGCCTTTCAATTTGGGCAGAGTTTTGCTTTTGTGATCAAAAAGATCTCCTTCATATAAAATGAGAGATTATAATATATAGCACTCTAAGAAAGACTTGGGTGTTTGTTTTCATGAAAAAGGCCCATGCTAAACTGAATGCCTTAAATATCTATAAAAGGGCCATGCTAGAACAGGTCATCGGCCTTGACTTTGGCATTCTGAATCATCTCATATGTCTCCTCCTAAGTATGGGTTGTATGGTCTTCTTTATGATGCTTACACAACTGTCCATTCACCTTTACTCAAAGGGGAAAAAATAGGTCATGCCATTGAATACTTACATCCTCTGATGTCCACCTAGTGGACTGTTCCACCTACTAGAAATAACTCTCCTACAGATATTTCTGGATTTCCTGTTGCATTTTGTCTCTTCTTGGTGATCTAAGCTCTTGAGATATCTTCTCACTTTCTATTGGGTCCTTCAGCGCCTTCTTTCACTATTCACTAAGTTTGTTCTTAGGGTCTGCATTATTATTTCTTTATCTCTTTCAGATAAAATGTCCAAAGGAATTCCTTGGCTCTACGTCTTTGAAAAGTGGCAAGTTCTATTGTTATGAAACTTATTAGAAACTTACAAAAAATGGGATCCACAACACTTCTTACCTAAGCAACTTCAAAATCAAAATGCAGATGCAGACACTTATTACATTCTGTTGAGTTATAACAGGACACGTGGTGTGTTTTGCATGACTTATAGAAGCTTTAGAAAACTTTTGAGAGTCCTATGGAAGATGACACATGGTGGCTTCCACTCTACTTTAGAAACAATATAGAAACATTTAGGACTCATTCATATTCACATGGATGATTCCACTTGTCACGCTCTACTTGACCTTAGCAACTCACTCGAGGACCACCACAGTCCTTACAACACAAAAGGGAGAGACTATGGATGTTGACACTTGTCAGCTTCCACTAAGTTATAACAGAACATGTGGCAAGTTTTGTAGCTTTGAAACTTATTAGAAACTGTGTCCCAATAGATGACACTTGGTAGCTTCCACTTTGACTCTATAAGGGACACGTGGTGGCTTCTGCTACACTTTGTCTTTTTCCATCGAGAGTTTTTCCATGGGCTTTTCCTTTGGAAAAAAATTCTAAAAGAATTCCTTCAGGTAATTTGTCTGAAGGAAAGATTTTGTTCTTTAACCATTTATTCCTTTCAATTTCTTTGAGTTTTCTTCCTGAGTGAATTCCTTCAAACAAAATGTTTGAAGGAATTTTGCCTTAACCATTTTTTTGAGAAAAATCTTCCCCAAGTCTAACGGCTCTTTCACTTAATAATTTCCTTCAAACAAAAAGTCTAAAGAAAATGTTCCCTATCAACCTTTCAACAAATCCAAAGGAATTATATCTTTTATGTCTTCTCTTTAACCCTTGAACTAATGTTGCCTGCGCTCCGCAAGGGCACTTGCCTCTAGTTCACTACCCTCCACAAGGGCATTTGTTCCTTCAGCCTTGGGGCAGCCCCTTAAACCTATCGATTGAACCAATCGATTGAACCAACTTTGGTTTAATGTTTCAATGGTTTAATCGGTTCAATCTCTTTATTTAGCTAAGTCTTTTTGACTGTTTTGAACCAATTGCATGTTGAACCTATTAAACTTTTGAACCTGTTGAACCTTTGAACCAAAATGGTTCAATGGTTCAAGCCTTTATTTTTCTCTATGTGTTTTACCGCCATTGAACTGTGAAGTGGCTGAACTTGATGAACTTTAGACAAAGTACTTAACTCTTGCCAATGACATTGAACCTTAAACCCATTAAACCCGTTGAACCAAAATGGTTCAAGGTTCAACAGTTCAATGGTTCAATCCTTGCTTAGAAGCTTGCCGATGAACATTTTTTGGTTGAACCAAGGTGTTGAACCAATCTTGAAAATGACTAACTGTTGGAAACTTGTTCTTTTGATTGAACTCACCTACAGAAGCTTTTGAACCTGTTAAACCTACTAATTTCAAGCATGATGAGTCCATAGAAACATATCTATAAAGTTCATAGTTTTAAGCCTATAGAGTCCGTAGATTTCTAGAAAAGCTTTAAAAATTTAAGGACTTGAATGCTCAGAGCAATTTTTGAAAAGGGGAGAGATGATTTTGGTATGTTGAACCAAAATAGTTCATAGTTTGTCCCAAAAATGTCACTCATTTTTGGGGACAATAGTTGGCTCTAGTTGGGGAACTTCTTTCAGTTGAAAACCTGAAACATCTGAGGGGAGTAGAAACCAAAATCTCTAGTGCCTTTGAAGTATGTTATTGGGCTATGGAGTCAAGCTACCCAAAAATAAAGGCACCAAAAATGAAAATGAAAAGCACAAGATAGAACCAAAGACTATACAAATATACACACGTACAGGGAAACTTATCTGATACTTCAAGAATTGAAGTGATTGAGACGTTGCCCATTGTGAGACAATAAAGATGGCATTCTATCTTGATAAACCAGTAGGAAACCATTTTGTCCCCAAAATCAATGATGGGCAAATGGAACTCTCCACTAGGAATCACATTTTCTATGCACTCCTCTTGGCTCTCTCTTCTTGCTCCATGACAAGACATGATCTTCAATCTAAAAACCATAACTCCTTGCTCTCTTAGTGAAGAGTTCTTTTGCTGACTTCAGAGTAAAGTGGTATGGCCTACTACCATAACTTGTTATTCTACTGGTTCAGTCCAGCACATGTTTTGATTGACAACATCAAACTCCTAACAAACCATCAGCTCAGCATCTCCTTTGGTGTGAAGAAGTTTGACATCTTGGTCTTGAGCAGCCTTCAATTCAAGTAACAGAGATTCATACTCAACATTGTTGTTGGTGTTGTTGAACTACAACTTGCATGAAGGAAAAATATCTCCTTGAGGAGATATCAACACTATCCCATCTCCAGCACCGATAGAGGAATTATTGCCATCAAATTCCTAGATCCAAACATCATCAAAAATTGATCTTTTATTAGATTTTTATTCATTAGAGAGGGAAGATCCTTTTTCATCTATACTATGCCCTACCAATTCTTCTGATGTTTTATTTGAATCAATTTTTAGATTTCAACCTATAGGACTTTCATCTACATAAATATGAACACCCTCTATGGTCAAGAAGTAATTACCCCTACTTGAAGACTCAAATAAAATTTGAGCTTCAGGTGCTGATGTCTGAGTGACAACATATTTTGCCTCCTTTTCAGGGAGTAGCCTCTTCATGACACCTTTGATAGGGATCCTTGCTTCAGATAGGTCCATGCTCAACTTGCCACCCACATCCTTGCAAAAATTTTGTCTTAGCAGAATGTCGTATGAGGCTAGGACATCAGCCACTAGGACTATCATCTTGATTCTCTTTTCCAAGAATGCTGTAAATGCAAATTGGGCATCTTTGATCTACCCCAGTAGTGGCACTTGTTTGTTCTCCATGGAGAAGCATCTCCTAAATGTTTTGGTCAATTTGAGGCCAAGGGATTTAGCCACTTTGGTAGGCATGACATTGTCAGATGCACTAGAATCAATGATGCAGTTGTCAACTTGTGACCATTTATCAACAGGGAAACATAAAAAAGCTCTATTTTTCTAGGGGCAGTAGGATGAGTAATGACAAGAATTTTTGGGATGAGCATGTTCCTTGGGGGATCATGAGTTACCTTTCTAATCTCTTGTCTTATAGGGACGACTATATTCTTCACACACTCTACCAACCTATAAAACTACTCAGGATTGGCTTGTAGGAATTCAAATTCAGTCATTTGGATTTTAGTTTTCTTGACATGGTCAACTATGTCAAATGACTAAAATGGACTAGGAAGAGAGGATGGGAGTTCATCCCTTTGGTTATTGGGAGGGGGAGGACTGGCCTATGAATTTGAAGTAGAAGGCATAAGGATATTTGAGGCACTTACCTTTTTGGCAATCACCGGGTCCTTTGGCTGGAAAGGTAGAGTGGTTCCCTGCTTAGCAATTGAAATTGCTAGTTGAGGTTGCTCCTCTACTTTCTCCTTATCAGCTAGTTGGGCTGACTGATTCTTAGACCAGGTGAATAATGCATATGATCCCTCATCTGCTTTACCTTCACCTCTGGGTTCATCTTAATAATTTAGGAAACCAATGTTGGAGTCACCAACTAATTCTTCTTCTTCTTCAATGAAGAGATTAGCATCATTTTCTTGATCAAACTCAAGTTGGAAAGAGAAATCATGTTCTATTTCTAGATATCCAATTGTTGAGTTGGTTAGAGGTGCTTCAAGGGTAAGGTTCCTTTGTGGGGGAGGAAGATGATTTGGTTGCCCTTGATTCTTGGTAGCATTGCCTTGATATGGCTGATTTTGAAATGTCCTTCTTGGCATATCTCGATTATGAAGAGCAGACATACCTTGGGCCATTTGTCTCTTCAAGGCTAGTAGTTCATTTTCCAGCTTTTGTACCATTAGATCAGTGGTGACTGTAGGTGAGTATTCAGAGGATGAAGAGGATTTACCTTTATTGGGGTCTCTCCTTATCTTTCCAGCAAACATAAGGTCATTTTCTACCTCAGTAGCCAAGTCTTGAGCAGCAACAAGGTCTATGTGTCTAGCCCATCTTAGCAAAAAACTCACTTCATGCAGTTGTGAGTTGATAAAGAAACACTTGAGATTCTGAGGTGTCAGCTAGGTGATCATGGGAATCATGTGCCTTAGCTTGTCAAACTTGGAAATGAAGTCTGTCATAGGTTCATGGGGCTCCTTTTTCATTTGTGTCAGCTGGGCCAGTAAGGCATACACATCTTCTTCAGGCTTAAACCTAGCTTTAAATTTATCTTTAAGAGTGTCTCAATCAGTCACTGACTGAGCTTGTAGATGGTAAAACTAGTCTGTAGTAGCACCTTGTCGTGTCTCTATGAATATCCTGACTGTTATGTCTTCATAATCCACACCTATTACACCACAAGCTATGCTGAAGGCAGCAATATGTTCATCAGGGTAAACTTTACCATCACCAAAAAATTTGGAGAAATTCTTCCTTGAACTGCATGGAAGCTCATGCAGAGGTGGAGTCAAATTTAGTGGACCAAAAGAGTTACCCCAGGGGCCTTGAGCCATGATTTGATTATGTAGAAGTGGGATCACAAATTTGGGTGGAGTACAAATAGGCAAAGCTTTGATAACAGCAGAAAAAGAAGCTCTACCTTGTATTGGTGACTTGGTAGGGGTAGGAGGAAGACTCCTAGTTCATTGAAGGTGAGGTTGTGGAGGAAACAAATCAAAATTACTCTTCTGCACCAACTCAAAAGCAAGGTCAACAACACCTTCAGATTTTTGGCTTCTAGTATAATATGGAGTTTCTAGATTGTAGAATAAAAATGGAAAAGAGCATGATCTACTTCAGCTTAAAGCTTGAGACTTCAAACTGTGTGCTCTTCCTTAGTAAAGTCACCAAAAAGACTGTTACATGAAGTTAAGAGGAAAATAAATAATGGGAAAGAACTAGAACTACTCGTTCTTCCCCAGTGGAATAAATGGATAAGGCTATAATGATAATGGGTAAGATATAGGTGATGTTTCAATCTGAAGCTTGAGGATTTAAATTGCACAAAATTACTCTATCCCTAGTGGAGTCACCAAAAAGACTGTTGGGTGAATATTTTGTCAGTCAATTGTTTGATTGAGCAAAATAGGTCTTATCATCCATAGCAAAGGAGATTGGTCAGCCTAGTGTGCAGGTTTACTACATCAGATGTAGAAAAATATCTCCTCTCATTAAGGGGAGGTTCCTTATAAATATGTAGGAGCTATATACTATAAATATATGTAAAAAATAACACTTAGGGGTAGAATACACCATCCATCTCTCTTCTTTCAGAGATGATGTTCATAAACAAAGGAAAAGATCCTGGTGAAAACACTGAAGGCACTTCTCTTCTTTTAGAAGTGTTCTTTTAGGGGACAACAGGAGTTTTTTCAGATGTGATAAGTGACTGGTAACATGGTGCAATAACTGACAAAATGAAGTGTAGCACAAAGTCTCCACTTTAGTTTCCCAAAGAGTGAGATACAAAGGATAATGGGGGCACAAAGTCATCCCAGAATCCTCAACACAAAAATAGAAAATAAACACACACTGAAGACAACTATAACAGCACAAGTCTGAAAGTAACTAACTTCAAGACATCTTCCTTATCACTTCCACTAATTCTACTTGTTAGATTAAATAAACAAGAATGTGTTTAGAAGACAGACATAAGAACAATCTCCTAAAATGGCACAAGCTATAACAGCACAAAGTCTGCAAATAACTTACTTTTTCATTCAAATAAAATAATATGAACAACAATCTGATCTCAAAGTCTCAGTATTTGCCTTTCAATTTGGGTAGATTTTTTATTTTGTGATCAAAAAGATCTCCATATAAAATGAAAGATTACAATATATAGTGCTCCAAGAAAGACTTGGGTGCTTGTTTTCATAAAAAAAGGCCCATGCTGAATTGAATGCCTTAAATATCTGTGAAAGGGCCAAGCTGGAACAGGTCATCGGCCTTGACTTTGGCATTTTGAATCATCTCACATGTCTCCTCCTAAGCATGGGTTGTTTGGTCTTATTTATGATGCTTACACGGCTGTCCATTCACCTTTACTCAAAGGGGAAAAAATAGGTCGCGCCATTGAATACTCGCGTCCTCTGATGTCCACCTAGTGGATTGTTCCACCTACTAAAAATAACTCTCCTACAGATATTTTTGGAGTTTTGATTGCATTTTGTCTCTTCTTGGTGATCTGAGCTCTCAAGTTATCTTCTCTCTTTCTATTGGCTCCTTTGGCTCCTTTCTTGGCTATTTGTTGAGTTTGTTCTTAGGGTTCACATTGTTGTTTCTTTATCTCCTTCAAATAAAAGTTCTGAAGGAATTCCTTGGATCTGCATCTTTGACAAGTAGCAAGTTTTGATGTTATGAAACTTATTACAAACTTACAGAAAATGGGATCCATGACACTTCTTGCCTAAGCAGCTTCAAAAGGGGAATGCAGATGTAGACACTAATTACATTCTACTGAGTTATAATAGGATACATGGCATGTTCCGCATAGCTTATAGAATCTTTAGAAACCTTTTGAGAGTCTTATAGAAGATGACACATGGTGGCTTTTGCTCTACTTTAGAAACAATATAGAAACATTCAGGACTCATTTAGATTCACATAGACGATGCCACTTATCACACTCCATTTGACCTTAGCAACTCACTCGAGGCCCACCACAGTCCTTACAACACAAAAGGGAGAGACTGTGGATGTTGACACTTATCGGCTTCTACTGAGATGTAATGGAAAATGTGGCACGTTCCACAGCTTTGAAACTTATTAGAAACTATGTCCCGGTAGATGACATTTGGCAAATTCCACTTCAACTTTATAAGGGACACATGGAAGCTTCCGCTACACTTTATCTTTTTGCATCAAGCATTTTTTCGTGGGCTTTTCCTTTGGACAAAAAGTCTGAAGGAATTCTTTTGAGCAATTTGTCTAAAGGAAAGCTTCTATTCCTTAGCCATTTATTCCTTTTAATATCTTCGAGTTTTCTTCCCAAGTGAATTCCTTTAAACAAAATGTCTGAAGGAATTTTGCCTTAACCATTTTTCTAAGGAAAATCTTCCTGAAGCCTAACAGCTCTTTCACTTAATAATTTCCTTCAGACAAAAAGTCTGAAGGAAATGTTCCTTATCAGCCTTTGAACAAATGCAAAGGAATTTTATCTTTTATGTCTTCTCTTTAACCCTTGAACCAATGTTGCTTGCCCTCTGCAAGGGCACTTGCCTCTAGTTCACTACCCTCCACAAGGGCATTTTTTCCTTCAGCCCTGGGGTAGCCCCTTGAACCTGTTGATTGAACCAACTTTGGTTCAATGATTTAATGGTTCAATCAGTTCAATCTCTTTATTCAGCTAAGTCTTTTTGATCACTTTGAACCAACCGTGCGTTGAACCTATTGAACCTTTGAATCCATTGAACCTTTAAACCAAAATGGTTCAATGGTTCAATGGTTTAAGCCTTTATTTTTCTCTAAGTGTTTTAAAGCCATTGAACCGTGAAGCAGTTGAACTTGATGAACTTTAGACAAAGCACTTAACTCTTGCTGATGATGTTGAACCTTGAACCCATTAAACTCGTTGAACCAAAATGGTTCAAGGTTCAACAATTTAATGGTTCAATCCTTGCTTAGAAGCTTGCCGATGAACATTTTTTGGTTGAACTAAGGCGTTGAACCAATCCTAAAAATGACTAAGTGTTGGAAACTTGTTCTTTTAATTGAACTTCCCTGTAGAAGCCTTTGAACCTATTGAACCTGCTAATTTCAAGCATGATGAGTCTGTAGAAACATATCTATAGAGTTCATAGTTTTAAGCCTGCAGAGTCCATAGATTTCTATAAAAGCTTTGAAAAATGGACTTGAATGCTCAGAGCAATTTTTGAAAAGGGGAGAGATGATTTTGGTCTATTGAACTAAAATAGTTCATAGGTTGTCCCAAAAATATCACTCATTTTTGGGGACAACACAAGGATATTGAGATGATGGAATCTGTCATTAATAGACATCATCAGCAAATAAATGCAAGTTTTTCCATACTCTAAGGATAGGTTGACAAGGAAGTCTCTAAGTTAGAAGATATCTAGAAGGAAGCAAGTGCAGCCCTAAATGAATAGGTAAAGAAGACTGAGACTTTGACTCAACCCAAGGAGTTGAAGGAAGTGAAGGAGGCCATTGAATTAATAACTACCAAAGTCCTCAATGTATTATCCCACTGGGACAGGTTGAAGAAGTAACTCAAATATAAAGGGCCAAAAATTTTGGAAGATGTTAAAAAAGCTTAGTCTGGGATGGACTAAAAACTTAGTGTGGGTTGATGTTGACCTATAAATTTGTACAAGTATTGTTCCATTTTTGGCACACAACACAAAAGGACCATTGTCCATTTTGACACAAGTATTATCATGACATGGGAGGACCATGGCACAATAACCCAACACGAGAGGACCCATTGAAGGAAGAATGTGTCATGAGGAACTTAAGAATAGAGGGCACAGAATAAGAAGCAAAATACTAGGGGAGTGTGAAGGCAGTGAAGCATGAGGAATGTGGGAGAACTTAGATGAGTAACTTGAGTAGGACACTTTGATCCCACTAATTATAGATTACGTACCAACCCATGAGGAATGGAGTACATGGACACTAGAACATAACATAGAGCAAGAATCTAGGGTGTAAAGGTTTGATTCTATAGGAATAATCAATTGTAAGATCCATGAATCTCAGCCTGTTAGGATTTCATGTGTTATTTGTCTATGATAGTTAGAATATTGACACTTGGTTAAGGCAAAACAAGTATAAAAACCCTTGTTATAATCATTTGTAGGTGTAGACCTTTGGAGAAGAGATATAGTATTTTATCTTGTAAATTGTTAAGTAATCAATAAATATTTAATATTTGACATAGCATGTGATGATTTGTGAACATTCTAAGTGTTGAATAATGAATATGTTTTATTTCTAAGTCATGAGTATCTTTTCTTTTTATTACTACTATTGAATAGTAATGGTGATCCTAGTTATTATAGTAGCTAAGTCAGAGACAATAAGGATAATAGTGGTATATTTATGATATTGAACAACTTAATATTTGTGTTACAAGAGATGAACAAACATATAACATTGTGTTTCAAAGCCTTCAGGAATTGGTCTTTTGTTGCACACTACAGGTGAGTGTGCAAGACTCACCTCTCGTGTGATAGGGCTAGTAATGTCAACCTATTGGGGAGAAGCTTTAGCATCATAGTAGAACTAACTAAATGAACCCAACATAGCATCACAAACTATTCTTTTGGAATAAGAGATAGTGGCACCTAAGGATGGTGACATGGAAGAGAAAATAAAGACTCCAAAGGGGACACTAGAAAAAATTGTTACAAAAGAAGAGTAAGTCACTCTAGATTTTGAGAAAACACCTTTATTGGCATGGCATGAAGAAACCAAACTTGAGGAGGTAGAGATGGAAGTTGAAGATATACTTGGTGAAGAGAGGGATGGTTCTGACATGGTTTTGGGAATGAGTGAGCTTGACATTAGGACTAGTCATTAGGGTGAAGACATGGACGTTGAGATACTTGAGTGATATCCATCTAAGAGGAAAGAGTCATTTAATGAATTTATTCTGAGGATAGAAAATACCAATTCAATCATGACCCTCCATGCCTAGTATTAAAATGGAGTGTCAAATAATCTCTTATACATGTATTCTCATTTTGCACCAAAGGATGCATTTGAGTAGACTCAGTGGGAGATGTGTTTATTCTTTGATGGTATAATGAAAAATGTTATTTTGAGATGCCTCCGATAGCCTTGCACTATATTTTTAAGTAATGGCACTTACCCATACCTTTTGGGTAGATTCATGACAACTTACCCCTATACAAGCTAGTGCAAAACTCTTAAAGTTATGAATCTAGGAATTTGACTCAAGAGAAGATGGTTAGTATGGTGTTAGTTCCAAAATGAAAACAAAATGAAAGAGAAACACACTAACTAGCATAAAATATCTAGGCCTAGACACTAGGGAGAGCTTACTTAACAAACATGAATAAAACACATAACTCAAATTCAAAATAAATCCTCTTTTACCTTCCTTGAATGTTCTAAAATGCTTTTTGTAGTGGCTTACTTGGCTTGTGCTCATGAAGTTCTTGGTAATGGAAGTATGGTAACCTCCATATCTGCTTGGCACCTTTGGCTTGTAGCTTGGCTTAGATTGGAATCAATTTGGCATGGTAACACTAGTTTCTTAAAGCTTTGTAATCAATTTTGCATTATAACTTTGTATAATCATGTGTTAAAATTCATGTGGTAAGGCCTCTTATTTATAAATTTTTGAGAATATCTAGAATCAACTTGAACCATCCATCATAACATTGAGATGTGTGGTTAAGGATTAACTAAACTTTTAGAATTAAGTTTATAATTATCTTCATCATGACATTGGAAGAAGGGGCAATTAAGAGGCATGGAGAGCATTATGGAAGGCATTGATGAGGCATGGAGGACATGAATCCTGATATTTGTGGCATTTATGGCCTAGGGATGTCTTCCCAAGAAATGAGGTCACCTAATGATGTAGATATTCAATATTCATTTCTAAAAACAAGTTTTCAACAAGTTTCCATGGAATTATTAATTAAGCCTTGATTTGGGTTAATTAGCTCTTAAGCATGTTTAAGCACTTTGTGCACAAATTACTCAAATTGATCAAAATGTCTTGTTATTGGTCTAAAATTTGACTAGATTAGAATTAGAAGGCAATGTTAGATAAATTGGAATCATTATCCCATTTAGGATGTTATCAATATAAAATAACAAACGCATACATCTTGTGTAAGAGATTTGATAGGAAAGAGCAATCCAAAGTACCTAGGTGTAAAATTGGCATTTTGACTTGAAATGCACTAATTAAAGTTAGCTAGACTATAAATTACATTGCCCCATTTAGAGATACCCTGGCCAAATTTGGCACTTGAATATGTCATTTTCACATCATTTAGCATGTTTTAGTATTTTTACGCCAAATTGTGCATTTTAGGTGGAAATTGGTCAAAAGCCTAGTTGGAGGTCATTGGTGGCCAAATTTAGGTGTATACAAAAGTTAGCACACGAGGTTACAAGGAAGAATGGCTTCATGGAGTTTGATGTTCAGCATGCCTAAGAGAAACATGTAGAAATGGTAGTGTTGTATAATAATAGGGTTTCAATCATAACAAAGTTAGAGGAAGAGCTGGCCAAGATTAAGTGCCAGTTAGAAGGTGAAATAGCTACCACGGTGAAAATATTAAACATTTGTAAAATAATTTTGAGCCAAGAACCAATGCTCATGGATGGATTATCCCTATATAGTGAGGTGGTAGATAATTTGGATACCTTGGTAGAGATTCTATCAAAATTATGTAAGGAATATCCTAACCCCTAAAATGAACAAACTTGGGCAACACAGTAGATCACGAAAGTAGTGGAGGTGTGTAAAAGTTTTTTACAAAGAATTGATTCAAATGGGGTCTTTGAAAATCCAATGCGACCTAAAAATATTTTAGAAGCTTGAATTTAAGTAGAATGTCTTCAACAATAATAAATGGTTGATAATGCCTTACTAATAAAAGACCACACAAAGCATGCCAAAACATTCAACGATGTAGAACCATGGAAGACACAATAAGTGCTCACTGATAAGAAATAAATTCAAGCTTTGCAACACTCCAAGGATAGTTTGTCACTAAGGTCATTACACTTGAAGGTATTCATAAGTATGCTTCCACATCCATTGAACATTTGGTAAATAAATCAGGTGAGTGTCTTGACCAACCTGAGGATACCAATAATCTCAAAGTGATGATCAAAGAAATAATGTTAAAGCTACAAATGTCTTAATTGGATCAATCAGATTGGCCTAGAGCTTTAGGTAAAGCCTGATACCAATGCTTAGTCCAATATGAACTAATGACTTGTGTGGGGTGATGTTAGGCCCAAAATTTTGGCTAATTATTTTTTTGAATAATCAGTGCAGAGAGGCATGGTGCAAAAGACCATGGCATAAAATACCATGATGTGGGATTCCATGGCATGAAAGGAACAAATCATAGAATAAATGTTCATGTTAAATAGAGAACTTGAGAATGAAGGACTCAAAACTTAGTAGAAGACTTGGGGAGCATGTGAGAAGTGGAAGATGTTTAAGAAGAAATTCACAATGATGAAAGAGAATAAGTCAAACATGAATCCAACACCAACCTGCAAGAAGATAAGTACTCAATGATAAGGATCTAGCACAAAAGAGAGAATATTGGGGCATAAAGGTTTGAATCCTTAGGAAATCAATGTAATTGGCTACCATGAATCAAGTGTGTTGATGATCATTGGTGAGTCACCATTAGTGTAATTATGTTTGTAACTACTTGGTCAGGGAAAACCAAGTATAAATACCCCCAGATTAAACTTTGTAAGGTTATTGTTATTTATGTTGTTGTCATTGTGTTAATCAATTGGATAGTATTGATAGAGTTATACAAGTGAGATGCATTATATGCTAGAATTATGTAATCTTTGAATATCACTTATTAATTGATGAATGGAACTTGTGTTGCCTTAATATTCTTATTTTGTTGACTATGGAGATAATGTTTTTAGTTATCTTGTATGATGTTGTTCAGTTAATTGAGTTAAGGTTCATAATTACCGTTTATGCCTTATTTTTCTTTTTGATCATTGAGTAATGAACATGTGTTAATATGGATTATAGAATGAGCATAATTATGTGTATGTGTTAAAATACCCATGTCTGTTAGTATACCTTCATGTGATAAAACCAATGGTAATCGATCCCTCGTTGTGTGCTTCGGGTGAGTGCATGATAACTCATTCTTGTGTGAAATTCCACTGCACCAACACATTGGGATCTTAGTCACTTCAGCTCACACCTAAGGGAATTTTTGCTTGAGTAAGAAGAAACCCAACAACCACTTTAAATTATCATGTTTGAGCCCATATATGTACTTACACATGCCTTTATCCATGCTTACATATTTCATAGTGTACTTGACATTTTTGGCTAAAACATTTGATCCATAGACTAGTATGTTATGTTTTTGATGGTTGCTTATGATTTCATTTATGCACTTCCTTGAGTGCCTTGCCTTGTTATTGTCTTATTTGTTTGAGCATTTAAATATGATCCATTGATTATGGTCCATGTGCCTTTATTTTCTTATTTGACATTTAATATGCCATTTCTTGTTGTGTGGACAATTGACTATGTCATTCTTAATTTTGTAGATATTTGACTAAGTTATTTCCATTTGATTGTGTGGCATTTGAACATGCCCCTTGTTCTTTGGACCATTATCTATTGGCTTGCTTTTGAGTGATCTTGTGTGAATGCTTGGTTACTTTTGAGCTTGTACTACTACTATCTATATGTTTCCATGATATTTATCATGTATCTTAGGCCTTGATGTGAACACATTATGGTGTTTCAGTGTAACATTTACGTATACATGTTCTTTTTATATGCTACATGGTTCATTCACAATAATATGGTCATCTTATCCTTTTGAGGTGATGTAACTAATAGTTTATATCTTACCTCACCTTAAATGGGGGCATGTCATAGAGGCATGGTTTCCACATTTTCATAGTTAAAAATTTAGTGGGGGCATGTTTTGGAAACAAGTTCTCCACACTTAATTTTTAGCATCTCCAAATTATAGTGGGGGAATGTTTTATAAACATGTCTTCCACATTAACACTTATATCAATTTTTAAAGTTTTTCCATATATAATGGAGGCATGTTATGGTAACGTGTCCTCCACACTTGTTCAAAATTTCAAAATTGGCCAAATTACATAGTTAAATGATTTAAATACACATTTGTGATAGAATTTTATGCATTGGTACCATTACCATACAAAGCTTCAACATGAGACATATGTAAGGTGCATAAGATATGCAATGTGCACATAATATTTTAAAATCTAAATTAGTTTGAGATTTAAAACACTTCTATGGATTATCATCACCCACCAGGTTGGACTTTTACAGACTATATTGATCCAATCTACTATAGTAGTTGGTTCACTTTTTGGTATTGTTGAGGTGATCTAATCATTCAATCTTGCCAAGCTAATGGGTTGGAATTGATTGCATCATTTAGTCTCACCAGTTGTATAGTGTGATTTGATGTGGTTTACTCATACTCACCAAGTTATATGTATGATTGGGTTGCACAATTTAGCTAGTCTCAACTACCAAGTGGAAATCCACCTTGAATCTAAGGTTAGCGGCATGTGCCCTATATATATGTGTGTGTGTGTGTGTGTGTGTGTTTGTGTGTGTGTGTGTGTGTGTGTGTGTGTGTGTGTGTGTGTGTGTGTGTGTGTGTGTGTGTGTGTGTGTGTATCTCCTTAGATATATGTACTTTCCATATTTATATTTGTCATAATCTCAATTTTAGTGATTCATAATGATACATCTTTTAAATGAAATGGCCAAAAGTCAAGATGGTTGCATCGATTCATGTGTGTACTCCTAAACCTTGATATATTTCAAATTCAATCATTTAAATACTTTTAATTTTATATTATATGTGTATGCAATGGGAAATGCAAAATATTTTAAAAATTAATCCTAGCTCGGATAAGATAGATCCTACTTATACTTTTGATTGGGGATACATTAGATAATCGAGGTCATGACCAATATTGATCTGTTAAACCTATCGAAGGGATATTTTACCATCATAATATCACTAGGGAGGGTTATAAAGCCTCCAGTCAAGTAAAACTACACAATAACCCTAACTAGGTCCTATGTTTTTATATTCACTAAACTATTAACAAGTAAAGCAAAGTCTAATCTAGTGTTCACCAAAGCTTGTGGCATAAAGTGGGGGTAATAAACACTAAAATTAAACATGCATAGAAGACATATACTCATGTCAATGTATACAAAATCTTAATGCATGGAAGATAAGTACAAATGCATACCTATCTACTCTTACAAATGAGGAACAAAGTTAGGAATACTTACCTTTGAAGATAAACCCGTGGAGCCTCAATCTATCCCTTGGCCAAGGTGATTTGCAAGAGGTTGTTGTGGTATGTAAGGATGACAAGGATAAATTAGCTTTAGGCTAAAAAACCATCAATCCATCCAAAATACTTCTCTATAAGATAAGATATGTATCTCTAAAGAAAGTATGAAGCCTTAAAATTGTTTCTCAAGTAAAATGGTGGATAATAAGTTACATAATATATCTTACTTTTTCTTTTATTCTATTAGAAACAAAAAAATGATTGTGTTTATATAGGTGGATTTAACCCTAAACCCTTTCTTAAGTTTTGGCCAACAAGGTCTACCCAATCAACCTAGTATCATAATTGACAAAAACTTACTAGGTCATAGACTAGATCATCCAGGAGTTGACCTAGACCCTTAATAAGTTTTGTCAATAAGAATACAAGGTTGATGCTGATAACATAGTCATGTAAAATATAAAAAAGGAGTTTATGTAAAGCAAAGAGCTAATGAAAGTGGAAAATGACTAGAGGAGTGTATAAAATAGGAGGCAAAGCTTATAGTAATGGTTTTTAAGAGATAATTGTATAGATAGCAAGTGTAAAAAGGGACAACAATCTTGCAAAACATCAATGGTTTACCTACCCCTTTTTTGGTGTACCTATTGGGGTGTGCACTCAGAGATATTGAGACTTGATGGGTTCTTAAAAGATAAATAGCATCAGTAGTTGATAAAATTTTGAAAATAGTATGTGTATACATATGCCCCACTTGAAGTTCATCACGTGTCATGTAGGTACAATAGGGGATGGTGCTTCAAGAAAAGAACATGATGACACATAATGTTGATTCTAAATAAAGTGTAGTAAGGAGAAAATAAGATAATTTAAAAGGACATAATTTAAAAACACATACCTTTACTTACTTTAGTGTTGTAGATAAAGAAGGATATGCGAGAGATGTGAAGGTGTCCAATGGGAGGATCATTAGGGGAACCTATAAAGTTTAGCAAAAAAGAGTGAAAAATCAAAAAAAATGAAATATAGGCATATAATAGTTAGAAATATTCTCTATGACATCAGGATTCTAGAAATTTTTATGTTTTGTAAAAAGAGTTAGTAGAAACAAAGATATGATCAAAAAAAGAAATATGACAATACATTTTTGAAGGGTAAATAATTTTAAATAGTAAATATAAATAGTTTGAAAAATAATTCATTTGTTATTATTTTCTATTCTAAGAAAAATAGAGCTTTAAGAGACCTCGTGAGAGCCTAGAGAGCTAGGATGGTGGGGAGATGATAACTGAGATGGGGGGGATGCATGGATGTGGATGTAGGGGTGTAATATGTACCATAGTTGAACCCCACAATAGGAGGAGAAATTACTACCTTAGTCTCACCTCTGATGGATATGCTAAAGGCAAGATCAGGTATAATAGTTGGATGTCTAGGATGACTCATCAATTAACCCAAGGTAGAACTAGTCTATAAACGTACCATTGAGGAAAGGCTTGAGACATGCATGGGTGGTGACTCTAGGTTTTGATTTGATTGGGAGGCATCCTATAGATGAGGTTATTAGGGTATGATTTGATGAAGAGATCATGCTTGGCAAACGATTAGGTAGGGGGACAGTGGTAGGTGATACCTAGATAGGTAATAAATGTTTAATAATTTTTTATTTTTATGATAGAATATTAATTGTATATGATTATAGATAGATATATTTTGAGATGTATATGTGATTTGATGTCCATCTAGTTTGACTTTTTTAGATCATGAATTTGAGTAGATCATATGGGCATCCCTAGTTATGGAAACACACCATGATATTTTGGACAAGGTGCTAGCACCATACAATCCCACCACACTAGATGATCATATGATACCATCTGCCCCAACTCAGGTGGGTTGGTTTAGACTAGTGGGGGATACCATGAGGTAGCTATAGACATGTGAAGATGGATTTCATCCACCGATAGGGGTGGGAGCAAAAGAGATACAGGCTTGGTAGGCCTTGGCTTAGGAAAGAGTCACACATATGGCTATCACTATCCAATTGGTACAGGTACAGGATCAAGTGGCCAACTTACAGGCATAGGTAATAGGTTTGAGATCTTAGACAAAATCATTATAGTGCACTATTTAGAGGGGACAGTCTGAGGCATCTATGGGTAGCATGGCTAAGCCATGAAATAGACAGATAGGGCCTAGCCATAGATCTAGAGTGATGTATTTTTGTACTATTTATATTTAAAACACATAATATATATAGAGATATTAATTTTTTGATAGTTGGATGTTGATCTCATGGGTTTACATTGTGGTTGTGGTTGTGGATGCATGGATATATTTATTTCTAGCACATGTATTTTGCTTTTTTTATATATGTTATAGGAAATATATGTGTGATGTTTTATTTTCTAGCATTATGTAGTACACATGCATGGTTAAAAATAAATAGGTAAAAAAGACTTGGAAAAGTATAATTAATCAAAAACAAATTTACTACACACTATATCATTATGGTAAATGTGTAATTACAAAATATGACTAAGTATAATTAACCAAAAATGTGGTAAACAAGAGAGGGAAAAAATTTTAAACCATGTAAAAGATTGGTACCAAATTAAAACAAGTAAAATCAAACTAAATCATGTTGAAAATTATGAAAATAATGTAATAAAATGGAAAGCATGTGAAAGACTAATGGGATAAAAAAATCAATTAAGTCAATCAAGTTTAGTAAATCACATTAGGAAGTATAAAAGAGAAACAAAATTGGTAAAATGGTCTTAAATTAATCACACTAATTCAAGTTGGAAAGTATGAAAAACTTAAGAAAAATGGTTGGATTCTTACATGCAATCAAAAAATAAGAAGATAAAAGTGAAATATTAATGAAATAATCATTAAACATACTAAATCAAGATGGGTAGCATGTCAATTACGTGTAACTCATAATCAATCATATCTTATATTATATTTGACACATGTAATTTTGTTGTGACTTGGATATTTGAAAATTTTGTGAGGAAGACCAAGTATTATCCATGGTCTTACATTTCAACTCACAAAGGGAGCACTAATGAGGTGGAAACAATGAGAAAATATGGTAAAAGGGGATATTTGGAATGGTAATGTGAAAATTTTGGTAATTTATGAGGAAGGCCAGGTCCTATCCATAGTCTGACACTACAACTCACAAATGGAATCCCTAGGGGAGTGATCAGTGAACAAAAAAATATTTCTCAAGGAGAAATATTAAGATTTTAGGGAGTGAAAAATGGAATGTAAGAAGCATAAAATAGGCATCTTGTGAGAAGACCTTAGGAGACATGAGGCATACTAAGGACATGAGAAGACACTAAGTGACTAGTGACCATCATCATACAGAGGATACATGTTTGCTATAGGCACAAAGTTGTGTAGGAAAATAAGTTTGGTACTAAGATAAATGCATGTTAGAGGTATAGTAAAATGGATCTACCTTCCCATGACCTGTTCCCTATTCTTCAGGACCCCTTACAGAGTCATCAGTCTACTTCAAAGATTGGGTAAAGGCGTGAGAAAGTAGGTAACACTAAAATATTTTTTTAGATCTCCTTCTCTAATCTACTAGCCTACCACACCCCAATGGACCTCAACTCTATCATGAGGACAAATGTGGAGTTTTAGATTTGATTAGAGAAAGGAGATGTGCTTAGAATCATGTCTTTTAGTGTGATTTTAACTCTTAAAATGTTTGAATGTTGCCTTTTAGATCATTGCCTTATGTTAAATGATTTGGCTTTTGAATATTATATGGATTCTAAGATTCCTCCTCCATACGGATTTGGAATGACCAATCATGAGAGATAGAGTGATACACATGAATGAGATTTAGGCTTTGGCTAAAGGAAGATAAGTATCCAAATATATGTTTGACTAGAACATTGAAGCTTAATTATAAACTAGCATGTTATCTCAAGTCTCAACCATGTGTATGCTTAGTTTGTGAAAGGTAATAAAAAGGGAGAAGGGGAGATCCAAAGTGGACCAATAAAATGATATTTTAATGAGATGAACTATTTTCTAACTAATCATATGGTAAATGAAGAATGACTAAAGGGATCAAGGTTTGTATAACCAAGTCACAATAATAATTATCCATGTTTAGAGAGATAAGATAGTAAATAATCTTGAAAAAAAAGGTAGCCATAGAAAAGGGACTAAGGAAGAACAAGTATGTAATTATGAATAATAATTCATAAGAGAACATAAGAGGAATATTGACATCATAAGCAACATATAGTACAAAACAAAAGTCACCATGTAAGATAGATAAAAATTTGACACGATGTTAAATGATATAAAATAAATAAATGTAAAGCTAGAGCACAAATCTAATCTAAAATAAAGAAATAAATGTAAGAACATAATGCTTTTGTTCATAAGTATTGATATATTTGTCCACACACATTATCCATAACATCAGATAAGTCTCTATGAAGCTAAACTCAAACTGCAGCCAAAGTCTCATCGATCTTCAAGGAATGTTGAGAAAATACATTGTGTCAAATCTCCTCAAAAAAAATGTAGGAATGCCTGAAGGATCATGCTAATGAGGGATATCATGTAAGGGATGCTCAGGAGAAGGAATGGAAGTGGACTCTATGGGAGATAAAGGGGTCACTGATGGAGAAGGTGTCATCGAGGAAGGATTCACCAGTGGAAATGGATTCATGGGTGAGGGAAGGTCTATGGTGAAGGAATCATAGGTGGAGAAATAGTGGTTAGAAAAGGGGCCATAGGTGGTGGAGCCATGGGAGAAGAAAGGGGAGCCTTATTTTGAGGTAGACCTATGAGAGGAAGGGTATTAGGCACATGAATGGTTGAGGTGATCCTTAATATGTTGTTGAAGAATGCAGCAATGATCAGTGTGATGTGTACCATGAAGATCAATGGTATAGGTAAGAATGACCTGGTCATTTGATGTGGCATGATCAATGGAATGTTAAGTCTTAATTAAGACAATGGGTATATCATCACAAGGTGTTAATACGAATGAGGTTACAAAGAAGATGGAAGCTAAGAAATGAGATGAGGTGAGAGATTCATGGTTTTAATATTGAGATTGATCTCTTCAAACTAATCATCATCAAAACTTAGGAGTTTAGGGGTATATTCTCAATGAGTTCAAGGTGACTATTGTAACCTCGAGTGGAATTGACTGAAAATTTAAACCATTGAGATTCATGAAATGGAATGCTTGGCAAGGATTCAAGGGTGAGAATCTTGAATACACCAGGGTTTTGGAATTATTTAAAATTCCAAGGGTTAGTGTCACCTTGAATCCCATAGATGGATACATTGTGAGTAAATATTACACATTGGTAAGCAAAAGAGGCAACTGCTCTCATGTGATGAGTCCATGGCCTACCAAGCAAAATGTTATAGGATAGAGGAAATTTGAATATCATCACATTCATGTGAATGGTGGTAGGTGGGATGGTAATGGGAAGCCACAAATAACTTAAAGGAGGCATTTGCCTTTGGTCATAGCCTTGACATGTGCCATGTGTGGATTTAAGACTACATTTGGAATATCCAAGGGATTTGATAAAATTGAGAGAGACAACATAAGTGTCAAAACCTTCATCAATTAAGGCATTCTTGATTTGGATATCACTAATTTAGATACTAATAAAAAGAGGAGGATGATCCGTATGAAGCATAATCTCATTGGGGATCATAGAAGCAATGGAGAATTTGATGGAAAGAGAAGTGTTCATTGTTTCATCAACATGTATGGACATCTCTTTGCACTTTTGTAAAATTCTATCATCTGATCTAGAAAAGGTGGCTTTACATCCTATTATGGGAGGATGAGGGATGTTCATTTTGAATAAAATCTACATAAAATTATTATGATGATGTAGAGAGGTCCACATAAGTTTTAGAAATGGGATTTGAGATGGGAGATTAGTAAGCTCCTTAATAGGATCCCACTCATCATAACCCATAAGGGGACTATTGGAAAGAGGTACATAGTGTTGAAAGAGGTCCTTGAAAGGAAGATTTGAAGTGCATGTGAATTTATGTTGATAAGAGGCAGAAGGATAAATTAGAGGACAAGTTTGTTGATTATTTTGAGAAGATGGGGTGGTTAATGCAGATTTGGTTTAAGATAGATTAGAATAAGTGTTGATAGAAGTTTGAGTATCATTGGTGATGGATAAATAGGTTGGAAGAATGGTATAAATGGTATGAGAAGTGTTATCCAAGGGAGGTGTTGTAATTTGTTCATAAAAAGATATAAGGTCTTCTTTCCCCAGCTCTATTAAGTGAGTTGGAGAAGAGTCTTGGATAACATGAAATGTGTGAGGTAGTTGGGTAGTGTGGATGGGATGAGGATCAATAAAAGAAACTACCCTTTGCTTATCAATTATATTGACAACATTATCTTTAGGAGTGGGGTCAAGAAGACTGTCAACATTATTGGTAGAAAGATTAGGCTTGTCTTGGTTATCTTAGTGATTTGGAAGAGGATCTTTATAGATGGCCAAATAAGCATTAGCCTGGTTCAAAGCTTGAGACTTAGTTTGTGTTTAATAGACATTTTTGCAACTCTAATAAGGATAAAGTTTTATGAACATTAATGTTATTGGCTAATTAAAAATGAGGATTACTAGTGTGGTTAGGAGGGAAAACTTGTTATGGAGTTTGGTTGGGAACAACAACTGAATAGTATGAATCATATCATAAGATTCAATGAAACCATCATTTATAGCATGATAATTCTTATTCTTGATTAACATGTGATTACCCATAGAATGTTAGGATGGCTCAAATGATGCATGAGGAAAGTTTTACACTTGGCTTGGTCAATAGCTTCTTCCAAAGTATGTGGAGAGAGAGTCTAGACCTGATATTATAATTTAGGAAAAAGAGTGTTGGTAAACATATGAAAGAGGTTATCATCTACCATATTATGTTCACATTTTTTAGATAAGGTCTTCCAGTTTTTGATGAAATCTTGTACAATTTCAATCTTAAGTTATTTACAATTGATAAAATGGGCCAAGGTATTCTCAAGGAGATCACTAGTTTGGAACTCTTAGATTAGAGCATTAACTAATTCTTCCAAACAAGTGATGGAATGAGATTTGAGTTTGTTTTATCAATCTAAAGCATCACCCATGAGAGTCTTTGTTAATATCTTGGTAGTGGAAAAAGTATTTAACTTGACCTAGTCTTTATATAGATTTCCACCTATTTCTAAGTGGAGAGTAAGATTGGTTAACCCATTGTAAGTAATGGTAAGGGTGATACCTCCTATATAGATATTATAAATTTAAGATGTAAGAGGTTCATTTTGAAGATGCTTGATTGTTTTGTTAATAATGGGAGGTTAAGGGCTAAGATTGCCATAGGAATCTTGAATAGGATGTGGGTGAATATTTTGATTATGCATGCCCCATGGAATCTGTGGAGGGTGAGTTTGAAGATGGATAAGATGATTTTGCATTTGCATCATTTGATTTGCATTTTTATCTTATAAAGCATTCATTTAATTAAGAGTTTTTATTAGCATTTGATGGGTTTGATTTGTATTATTGGCATTATGTGAAGCATTGGAATTGGTAGTAGTGGCTTGGGTACCACTATGGGTGTTAGTAATAGCTTGAGAAGAATTATTGGTAAGTGAGGCACTAGTGGCATAATTTTATTATGTTTAAAAAGATGTAATAATATAGAGATGAGAAGAAGTAGCACTAAAGGCATGATTACCATGGGTAGGAAACAATGCTTTAGTGGAAGAATTGAAAAGGGTGGGTCTAAGAAGAGGCCCATTAAATGTAGAACCTACCATGTTAGTAGAGGTATTAGGCATGAAGGTGGAAGAAATAAAAGAGGAATATGGAATGCTATGAGAAAGGGTAAAAATAAAGGGAATAGACTGAGAAACAAAGAATCTAGTGTCCCCAAATCCAAGTGAAAATGTGGTAGAAGGTGAATAGGGCTCCTCAACTTGACCACTTATCATGAGATGGTAAATAGTAGAAGGATCCTTTCCTTGATGTTGAGGAAATTTATTGATATATAAGAGCATTTTTGGTGTATACTCTAATTTAAGTTGATCTTAAAATGAGAAGAGAGGATTATGAAGTGAAGAGGAATGAGGAGGGGTCCCATAGTTTATAGTGCAAGTGGCTACATGCACATTACTTTCATCTAGGGTAAGATCCACAAGCTTCTTATGGGAGAACCTATTGGGGTTGGTAAGACTCATCATATTTGTTGAATTCAACTTAGTGTTGTCTTCAAAGAGGAAGTTCATGATGAAGGAGAGAGATTAGGAAAGTCAAAGCTGATGTAAAATCAAAGAGGTAGGAAGGATACAGAGTCAACCAGGTTGATTGTATTCTACAATCTAGGAGATAGATAAGAGTACAGGGTTGATCACGTCAACTTAGTAATATAAATAGGGTATGAAACTAAGATGAAAAGGATACAAAATTGACCAAGTCAACTTAGTAATGTAACCTAGCTGATAGACAGGAGTATAGGGTTTACCAAGTCAACTTAGTATTATAAACAGGGAAATAGACAGTCTAATAAGGATACAGAGTCGACCAAGTTGACTTAATACTGTAACATAAAAGGTAGAAGAGAGCATTGGGTCAACCAAGTTGATGTACTACTATATTTAAGAAAAAATATAATTTGTAAGAGACTATGTTGAATAGAATGACAATGTGCTAAAAATAGGGAAAGATTTTGCAATATAATTTGAAGCAAGAAAGGAAAATAACTACACAAACAATTAGATCAATGAGAATGATTCAATTGGCACATAACACAAAACCTTACACCAAAACTAGCCAATGAAATTTTTTGTAATAGAACATACAATGAGTAGAGAGCAAGCAGTCAACTAAAAATTAAATTCTAAATGGTCATACTGAGTCTTGTTAGATTAGTATAGTGTTGTTTTAAGTGTGATAGGGAAGTTGGATGAAAATAGGGAACTAGAAATCAATCTATGGATGGTTTTAGGATGCTTAGGCTAAAAGGGTCTATGTTAGAAATGGTATTGGCTTAGTATTGGGGCCTGCCCCATCACTTCACAAACCCACAGTGATAAGGGTATCAGGTGCTTTTCCAATATATACCATTAATCGTGTGTTTATACTTGGCCAAAAAACTAAGTCAGCTTCCCCCTTGTTGATGAAATCCAAGTAGGTAGGCCTTGGGAAGATAAATGTGAAATGAATTTTGAATATTGTGTGATTTGGTAGTGTGTGAAAAAAGCAAAATAGTGAAACTAAATGGTATTTTGAAAAAAAGCCAAATTAGACTATGTGATTTATTCTAAGCATGCAAACAGCTAAAAAATGAAAGTGTGAATTAATTTGTTAATTCCTAAATTAAGAATGGTAATGATTCAGTTCAGATGACACTATATGCAAACATTATAGAATAGAGTCAACTGCATCACTACTATTTTACATAAGCAAGAGTCCTTAAGAACTAAGTTAACCAAATCAACTTAGTCTTTTACATAAAAGATAAGATACATAACTAAGTCAACCAGATCAACTTAGTTTGTTAAAGATTTACAGTTTTGAAGACTACAAACTTGCACAAAATAGAACTATAATGAAGTATTGAATTGACAAATAGAGAAAGAGAGGAACCTTGGTGGGTTAGAAGATGCTGAGGATTGTAAATTATTCTATTGAAGTGCCTTAAATGTTTCTTTCAAGATCTACCAACTATGTCGAATGGGTCAACCTAGTTCTATGAATCCCTATTTGTTGAAGCCTATTAAGATGACTAAGTTAACTTGGTCGACTTAGTTTTTTTTTAGGATGCTGACTATAAGACTAAGTTGACCTATTCAATATAATCTAGATGTTGATTAGAAAACTAAGTCAAACTATTCGACATATTTTTTATCTAAGATTAAATAAGAGTACTGTGTCAACCTACTCGATCTAATAACTTGTATCTGATGAAGACTTATAGAAAAAATAATAGAGTCATTTTGATGCCACTATGTGTTAAACCTGTGCACATAAGTTAGAACTATACTGGCATGTTTGACCTAGTATCATAAATATAGAAAAATAATAAAATGATAGAAATGAAAAGCATGAAAGAAAACCTACAAGGGTTAGATTCATATCAATTTTACAAGATTGTATGCAATGAGAAATGCAATAGATTCTACAAATAAATCTTATCTTGGATAAGATAGATCCTATTTACACTTATGATTGGGGATACATTAGATAATCGGGGTCATGACCAATATGGATCCGCTAGACTTAGTCAATGGATCTCTTACCACAATAATATCACTAGGGAGGGTTTCAAAACCTCCAATCAAGAAAAAATATGCAATAACCCTAAATAGGTCTTATGTTTTCATATTCACTAAACAAATAACAACTAAAACAAAGTCTAATATAGTGCTCACCAAAGCTTGTGGCACAAAGTGGGGGTAATAAACACTAAAATGAAATATATATATATATATATATATATATATATATATATATATATATATATATATATATATAAGACATATACTCACATCAATGTATACAGAATCTTAATGCATGGAAGAGAAATGAAAATGCATATATATCTACTCTTACAAAGGAAGAACAAAGTTAGGAATACTTGCCTTTGAATAAGAACCCACCAAGCCTTAATCTCTCCTTTGGAGAAGGTGTTTCATAAGAGGTTTTTTGGTATATAAGGATGACAAATATAAATCATGTCTAGGCTACATAACCTATCAATGCATCCAAAATACTTCTCCACAAGATAAGATCTGTATCTCTAAAGAAATTATGAAAACCTAAGCTTGATCCTCAAGTAGAATGGTGGTTAAGAAGATGCATAATATATCTTACTTCTTTTCTTCTCTTAGAAATGGTGAAATGATTATGTTTATATAGGTGAATTTAACCCTGAACCTTATGAATTTTTTGGCTGACAAGGTCGACCCAATCAGCCTAGTATCATAATTGACAAAAAATTACTAGGTCACAGACTAGGTTGACCTAGACCCTTAATAAGTTTTGTCAATAATAATACAAGGTTGATGCAACTAACATAGTCATGTAAACTATCAAAAGGGGGTTTAGGTTAGGGAAAGATCTAATGAAGGTGTAAAATGACTAGATGAGTGTGTAAAATAGGAGGCAAAGCTTAGGGTAATGGTTTTTAGGAGATAAATGTGTAGATATCAAGTGGAAAAAAGGACATAAATCTTGTGAAACACCAATGGTCTATCCATCCCTTTCCCAGTGCACCCCTTAGGGCGTTCACTCAAAGAGATTAAGACTTGATAGGTTCTTGCAAGATAAAGAGTATCAATTATTGATAAAAGCTTTAAAATATTATGTGTATACAATATGCACTAATTATATAATATAACATCCTCTTAGTTTCAGGTCAGACACTAGCAAAGCACTAAAGTTGGACTCAATCAAATACAAGTTGTGTTGTACACATTTAGGTACGCATTTATTTTCCTTTAAACCAACAATTTGGTTACCAAATTAAAGTGGGGGAAAATGTAGAAACTATTTATGAATTATATAGTACCTTAGTCTTACACACTTGGAAAATATAGACCTTGGTTATTCCTCTTATTTGTAGACATTTTATGCTTCTTCAAGTCTTGTATTTACTATTTCTATGTGCTCATTGCCTATTTCTCAGTTTGACCAATATCATTATAATGACCCAGGCCTTATATCTTACCCAGAATGTTATAAACATGCTTATCTTCCACCTCTATAAGTCATAGACCTATACTTATTTTCTAACTTCCTAGACACTTACATCCTAGTCAAATGCCTACATCAACACAAGTTTCATATCCTAACATGAGTGTCTAATGCCCTAAAGTCATCCAATTTACAAATGAAACATATCTTAAAAATCAGGCCTAAGTGATTTAATGTGAGATATTCTTCAAGAGGATTGGTATAAATATAATATCAACCCTCATTCATTCCTCACCTGGAAACACCTATAAAAATCTAAAGAAACCAAGGCAAATTATCAAAAGCACTCAAGTGATAAAAGCTTCCCTACTTTATCCTATTTTAATATTAGTCATAGGGATAGCACATTTACAAGTCTAAAGTACTAAAAGAGTAGTCCAAGAGCCATATTTGTCAAATTACAAGATAAGTCATTATTGTACTTATTTATCAAACATTGCATGATTCATACACAAGCCAACACATAAGAGAGAACTACATAAGTCTGAGGCCCTCTTTAGAGTCTTAGCTATGTGGGCAATGTTCATTGATAGAGGGCTCTTTGCGGTAACTTGACACCATGATCCCACTAACCCATTTTTTCCAAGGTCACTGTGAAGATGAAGAGTTAGGGTTTTATCATTTGATAATGAGCGATAGTCCATGACCAAGATCTGAATGTAACAAAGTGAAGGAAACATAAAACTTAGAAGTATCTAGTGGTTGCATCTAGTTTTAGTAGGTATTTTTTTCTAAACACTTGCATCCATTCTAGATAGTAGTGTCTATGTAACCATTGTAGACACCTAAAATTGACCATTGATAACCTTCAATTAGGATTTTGACTAATTTCCACCCAAAATGCATAATTTGGCCTAAAACACTAAAACACGCTAAATGATGTGAAACTAACATATTCAAGTGTTGATTTTAGTCATGGTATCCCTAAATGGGGCAATGTAATTTATGGGCCAGCTAACTTGGATCAGATCATTTTGAGTCAAAATGCCAATTTTACACCTAGGTGCTCTGGATTGCTCTTTCCTATCAAATCTCTTACACAAGACACATGCCTTTGTTATTTATTGTTGGTAACATCCTAAATGGGATAATAGATTAAATGCATCTGACATCACCTTTCAATTCTAATCTAGTCAAATTTTGGATCAATAACAAGGCATTCTGATCAATTTGAGTAATTTGTGCACAAAGTGCTTAAAGATGCTTAAGAGCTAATTAACCCAAATCAAGGCCTAATTAATAATTCCATGGAAACTTGTTGAGTAATTATTTTTAAAAATGAATATTGAATATATGCATCATCAGGTGACCTCATTTCTTGGGAAGACATCCCTAGGCCATAAATGCCATAAATATCAAGATTCATGCCCTCTATGCTTTCCATGATGCCCTACATGCCTCTTAATTGCCCCTTATTCCAATGTCATGATGAGGATAATTATAAACTTAATTCCAAAAATTGAATTAATCCTCAACCACACATCTCAATTTCAAAATGGATAGTTCAGGTTGATTTTAGACATTTGTAAAAATCTATAAATAGGAGGCCTTACCACATCATTTAAAAGACATGATAATGCAAAGTTATAATGCAAAATTGATTACCAAGCTTTAAGCAATTAGTGTTACCATGCCAAATTGATTTCAATCCAAGCCAATCCAAGCCATGAGCCAAAGGTTCCAAAGAGAGATGGAGGTATCCAAGCTTCCATTGCCAAGGACTTCATGGACACAAAACCAACCAAGCCACTACTGCAAAGGCATTTGGAGAATCTAAAGAAGGTGAAGGAATTTTTGTGTTTTATTCCTTAATTTTTAGTTGTGTTTGTTATTTGTTTTTGTTAATTAAGCTCTCTCTAGTGTCTAGGCCTAGATATGTTATGTTATTAGTGTGTTTCTTTCATTTTATTTTTAGTTTGGAACTAACACCATACTAACCATCCTCTCTTGAGTCAAAATCCTAGATCACATTATGGCATACTCGGTGGGACGAGATGCATCTCACACATGAAGAAGATCATTTTGTAACTTTAAAATATTCATTTGGACCCTTAAAACTCTTGTAAATTGATTTTTTAACTTTATTTTACCATTTTTATTTGCCACAATTTTACACAGTAACTGACGTCAGCTAGTAAGACTAACATCAGTTGCATATCTTAATCGATGTCAGTTAGTAAAAATGACATCATTTGTATACCTGTCATGATTCACATTGGTATAATTGATGTCGGTTGGATAAATGACATCGGTTATAAAATGTAACCATCATCGATTATATAAACTGATGTCAATCACTATGTTTTTCTTAAAACATAGACCTGAGAGCTCTTTTTTCAAAGTTCATTATTTCAAACCAAAAAGAGCTTCAAAGCTAAAGGACATGTTAACATTTTTTCTAAAGGACCAAACTTGACATTTTCTAAAAACATGTTTTAGATTACCTTTTGCATAATTAAAAATCAATTAGGAACCTTGTTTTGGTGTTTAACAAAAGAATTTAGATGTTTATGGTGAATATTTTCAAAGTTACAACTAAGACCAACGGGTCAAATCAACACCACCTCACTTTCCCTTTGGGATTAAAAATGAACTCATCTTTTCAAAGCTTTTTGTATTTACGTAGTTGTTTAGATTAAATTTTGTTTAGTAAGAAAAGGGATGTTGCATGTATGCTCTTCCATTTGTCCCCTTTAGGTAACCCTTGGAATCAAAAGCACCATTCCTATTGCAAGTAACCTAGTCCAAGGCTTAGAAATAAAGTCATCTAAAGTACTCCCCAAAAACTTGTCAAAGTTTGGGTGACCTTGAAAATGACCCTAAAGTCTTTCTACTTTCATGTTTTCTTTATTTTTATGCAAATTTGGCTTACAAGGGGGACTTCATCACCTCCCGTGAGTTCTTTAGGGAAGCTTTGACCTAGGGTTTCATCTCTCAATATTGACTTCACTTACTCCTTTGGAGTTGCACATGGGACGAATCTGCATTTTGACATCACACTACACTGAACAAACAATAGGATGTAGTGGTTGTAAAAAAGACAAGACCTTTTAATAACTAGCCAATGCCACGATCACCCAATTTTTGTGCTTTTCTTTTGCATTATTTGATGTGAAAGTCATTGTGCAATTAATTTCCCTAAAATGATCAAAATCATGCTAGTTTTAGTGAACCCCATATTGCTATACCCTTGTTAGGATTTGGATGATTATACTTAGTGTATTTTGATCATTTTTGCTTGGTATGTCTTGAGAATAAAACTTGTTTGTTTATTCACAAGCCATGTCAAAACCAATTTGTCTATATTTCACTCTTTTATCTAAAGAGGCATTATACTAACCATTTTACACCACACTTATGCCTTGAAATTTTTGATAAACTTGTTTGTGTGTGTGTCACTTGAGTTGCAGAGGGGAGCATTATGTTGCCCAAATCATGTCAAAAAAATTTGAGCCTTTTGAGTCTTTAAAACATAACATTGATCACATCATTCGATCATGCTTATGCCGTTAGGCTACTCAATTTGTTTCAAGACTTGTTTCACCATGTATCAAAAACCATTTATTTCAAACCATTTTGTGTATACTATTTGGAATTTTGTCTTGTGTCATCATGTTGTCCAATCTCATCTAACTTGTTTGGTCAAATCCTAGTTTTCAACGTTGAATTTTCAATTAACCTTGTCAAGTTTGGATTCAAACATTGATTGATTTTTGTTTAGGCCTTAATTCATGGGGCTAATACATAGATATTTCTCTTTTGGGATGCATAAATTTAGTTAATCAATTACCCAAATTTGAAAACTATTGATGGTTTATTTGTTCAATACTACCCTTATCATTATTTGTGCCTTTATTTAGGAAAACACAGACTTTCTTCAAAGAGCCTTTTATCTTATGCCTTATGCCAACTGATCATGTTTATGTTTGATTCCATGTGATGGGTTTATGTAAAATTTGTTTTCAAACTTGTTAGATTAAATCAAATCACATCATGCTTATTTTTCTAAGCCTATCTTTTGACTCTGAGTTTGTATAAAAGACCTAGTAACTCAACTTTTCCCTTTCCTAGTTTAGACCTTGTTTGGAACACTTTGACCTCGACCTTTGACATGCCAATTTTTATTCAAATGCTTGACCTTTTATGTATGAAATTTGATGTTAGACATTTGGCGTTAGGCTATTTTATGCCAAGTCTTAGCACAAATCATTTTGGAGATACAGCGCCACTTTCAGACCACATTGGAGATACATCTCCCACCCTTCGACTAAGTTAGACCAAGTCTAAACCATTTATCATTTGGACATAGTTTTTTAGAGTTTATAGAACTCTAAGCCTTTTTTTTTTGGATCTTTCATCATTTACGTGGATATGTCTTGCTACACTTATAGTGGAGTCACATACAATCCAACTTATAATAGAATGGTCACACAAAATGACTTTTATACCTTTAGTCAAGACCCCAATGATGCTAATATGGTTTGTGAGATAGAATTCTACCTACCTCATATTAATCATTCATGGGAACAAAGTCACAAAACAACTTACGATCTAACTCAGGACCTTGATTGGTATGAAGAGGCTTATGAAGAGGACTTTGAAGACCCGACTACAAATTGTTGTCCCCCAAAAATATCACTCGTTTTTTTGGGACAACCTATGAACCATTTTGGTTCAACATACCAAAATCCTCTCTTCCCTTTTCAAAAACTATTATGAGCCTTCAAATCCTTCTTTTGTCAATCTTTTTCAGAAATCTACGAACTCTGTAGGCTTGAATCTATGGACTCTACAGGCTTGAATCTATGGACTCTACAGGTTCATTTCTATGGACTCTACAGGCAAGCTTAAATCTATGGACTCTCAAGGCCTCAAAACTACAGACTCTACAGACCAATTTCTCACATCTACAGACTCCCCTAGATCTATGAACTCATTGCTACGGACTCTGCAAGTTGGCTTCTACGGACTCTATAGGAAATAAATAGGTTCAACACGTAGCCATTTTTTCAATCGAGAAGTTCAAAGGGGTCTTCCAAGAGCCTGAAGGACAAGTGCCCTTTTGAAAGGCACGTAAGAGCCAAAAAGCACACTTAAAATTTTTTTTAAAGGAAACCTTGGAGGTCAGATAGCCCTTACGGAGGGCAGGTAGGGAGCATGTGAACCATTTCAAAGACCAAGTGAAGAGTAGGGAATTCTTTCAGAAAAGTTCCCACTAAAAAATAAACAAGGCACAAGTCATTCAAAAAAAATGTTTGAAGGAATTCCTTCGAACATTTTGTCCAAATAAATTTACCTAGGGAGAAATCTCGATGGAAAGCAAAAGCCCAGCAGAAGAAACTACAAAGGAATTCCTTTAGTCTAAAGGAAAAGAACCAAGAAAGGCCATCTGAAGACCACCCAAAGGGCAGATACCCTTACGGGGAGCTCTCCCTAACCCAAAGTGGACCATTTCTCAGGACCCCAAAGGGCAAGTTCCCTTTGAGAAGGATTAAACAACAAAGCTAAAGGAATTGTCAAGGAAAGTGATGGGCCCGTAGACGTCAAAGTTAAACACCATGAAATAGTCATTGATATTGGAAACCTAGAATGCAGACCCGAATGTAAAAGGCCAAAATGCCAAAGGGAAAAATTGATGATAGAAGAGCGTAAGGAGCTAGCAAGACCAAAAAGATAGCTCGAGAGCTCAAATCACAGCAAGAAGAGACAAAGAGGAAAATATCTATGTAGTAGTTATTTCGGTAGCTGGAACAATCCGTAAAGTAGATATTTTGACTAGCAAACATTGAAGGTGCAACCTGTTAGTCAGTCTCCTTTGGAGTAAAGACAAAATGGATAGTTGTGTAGACATTAGAGGGGACAGACCAGATGATCTAGACTCAGGAGAAGACATATGGGATGAAATGACATGCCATAGTTAAGATAGCCAAACTATTTTCAATGCAGCCCCCTGACAAAACTAAAAATGCATTCAAGGCATTGAATGCACAACATGAGCCATTCTATGAAACAAAGAGCCAAGTCTTTCTTGGCTGTTATATATTGTAATCTCTTTTATTATTTTATGGAGATCTTTTTTTACCACAGAAGCAAAACTCTACCCAAATTGAAAGGTGAATACTGAGACTTTGAGCTCAGATTGTATTTCATTTTATTTTATCTAAATGAGAAGGCAAGTTACTTGCAGAATTTGTGTTGTTATAACTTGTATCATTTTAGAAGATTATTCTTATGTCTATCTTTTGAATGTGTTCTCATTTATTTGATCTAACAAGCAGAACTAGTGGAAGTAATCAGGAAGGTGTCTTGAAGCCAACTGTGGAGAGACTTTGTGCCCCCACAATTGCCTTTAGAGTGTTTTCTTTATGTTCTTGTGTAAAAGATCTTGGGATGACTTTGTGCCCTCATTATCCTTCGTATTCTATTTCTATGTAAAGGACCTTGGGATGACTTTGTGCCCTCATTGTCCTTCGTATCTCAATCTTGGACAATCAAGGTGGAGACTTTATGCTACATCTCAAGCTGCTGGTTATTGTGCCCTTGGTTATCAGTTACTTCTACTACCTGAAAGAACTCTTGTTGTTTCTTACAAGAACACTTTTGAAAGAAGAGAAGTACCTTCAGTGTTTTCACCAAGATTTTCTCCTTTATTTGTTAACATCAGCTCTAAAAGAAGAGAGATGGATGGTATTCCTACCCCTGAGTGTTATTTTCAGCTTATATATATAGTATATAGCGCCTTTATACCTATAGGGAACCTCCCCTTGATGAGAGGAGAGATTTGTCCCCTATTGATGTAGTAAACCTGCACACCTGGCTAACCAATCTCCCTATGTTGTGGTTGAAGAGACCTATTTTTCTCACCAGTTAGTTGGTCGACAAAATATTCACCCAATAATTTTTGGTGACTCTACTGGGGATGAACGTGCAGTGTGAAGCCTCAAGTTTCAGATTGAAGCAGTCCCTACCCTTATCCATTATAGACTCTGGTGACTCCATTCTGTGTCTTACCCATTATCATTTTAGCCTTACCATCTTCCTCCATCTCCATTATATTATTTGGTCTACAAAACCAGAGCCACTGGAATAGAATGCACAGTTTGAAGCCTCAAGCTTCAGGTTGAAGCAGGGCCAATTCTTTCCCATTTTTGTTCTCAATCTGGCAACTCCACACTATACAAGAAGCTAGAGAACCCAAGGTAGAGCTTCCTTTTTGCTATTAGCAAAGCTTTGCCTATCCACACGCCACCTATATTTTTTATCCCTCTTTTTCATAATCCCATCATGGTAGTTCAAGGCCCCTAGGGTAACTCATTTGGCCCACTAAATCTTACTCCACCCCTGCATGAGCTGCCATGCATGTCAAGGAAGAATTATCCCAAATTATTTAGTGATGGGAGAGTTCACCTTGATGAACACATTGCAGCCTTCAGCATAGCTTGTGATGTGATAGGTGTGGAGTATGAAGACATAACAGTGAGGCTTTTCGTGGAAACCCTACAAGGTGTTGCTGCAGACTGGTTCTACCATCTGTAGGCTAGGTCAGTGACTGACTGGGATACTCTTAAAGCTAAATTTGATGCCAAGTTCAAGCCTACAGAAGATGCACATGCTTTGTTGGCTTAGCTCACATAGATGAAGAAGGAACCTTATGAACCTATGAGGGATTTCATAGCAAAGTTTGACAAGCTAAGGAATAGGATTCCTGCTATTACACAGCTGACGCCTGAAACCCTCAAGTGCTTCTTCATCAACTCACAGCTGCTTGAAGTGAGTTTTTTGCTGAGATGGGATAGACACATACACCTTGAGGCTACTCAAGACTTGGCTATTGAGCTAGAAGATGACCTTATCTTGGAAGGAAAGATAAGGAGAGATCCTAATAGAGGTAAATCCTCTTTATCTTTTGAGTATCCACCTTCAGCGACCACTAATCAAATGGTGCAAAAGCTAGCAAATGAACTGCTAGCATTGAAAAAGCAAGTGGCCCAAGGTATATCTGCTCCTCTTTATTGGGATATGTCAAGGAGGACATTTCAAAATTAGGCATACCAAGGCAACGTTGCTAAGAATCAAGGGTAGCCAAATCGTCTTCCTCCCCCATAGAGGAACCTTGCCCTTGAAGCACCCTTAACCAACTCAGCAGTTGGATATCTAGAAATTGAACATGATTTCTCTTTCCAACCTGAGTTTAAACAAGAAAATGATGTTAATCTCTTCACTGAGGAAGAATAAGAATTAGCTGGCAATTCCAACATTGATTTCCTAAATTATCAAGATGAACCCAAAAGTGAAGGAAAAGTAGATGAGGGATCATACGCAGTGTTCACTCGGTCCAAAAACTAGTCAACCCAGCAAGCTGATAAAGAAAAGATAGAGGAGTGACCTCAACCAGCAATTTCAATTGCTAAATGTGGGACCACTCTACCTTGCCAAAGGACCTGGTGATTGCTAAGAAAGTAAGTACCCCAAACATTTATACACCTTCAACTTCAAATTCATAGGCTAGTCTTCCCCCTCCCAAAAACCAAAAGGATGAACTCCCATCCTCTCTTCATAGTCCATTTTAGTCATTTGACATAATTGACCATGTCAAGAAAACCAAAATTCAAATGACTGAATTTGAATTCCTACAAGCCAACCTTGAGCAGTTGGACAGGTTGGTGGAGTGTGTGAAGAATACAGTCGTCCCTATAGGACAAGATATTAGAAAGGTAACTCATGATCCCCCAAGGAACATGTCCATCCCAAACAATCTTTTCATTACTCCTCCTACCACCTCTAAGGAAAATAGAGCCTTTCTATGTTTCCCTGTTGATAAACGGTCACAAGCTGAGTAACTGCATCATTGATTCTGGTGCATCTGACAATGTCATGCCTACCAAAGTGGTAGAATCTCTTGGTCTCACACTGACCAAGACATTTGGGAGATGCTTCTCCATGGATAACAAGCAAGTACCACTATTAGGGCAAATCAAAGATGCCCAATTTCCATTTATAGCCTTTCCAAACAAAAGAATCAAGATGACTATCTTGGTGGTTGATGTCCCAACATCCTATGGCATTCTGCTTAGATGAAATTTCTGCAAGGATGTGGGAGGAGAACTAAGCATGGACCTATCTAAGGCAAAGATCCCTGTTAAAGGCATAATGAATAGATTGCTCCCTAAAAAGGAGGCAAAATATGTGGTCACCCAAACGTCAGCTCTTGCAGCTCAAATTCTATTTGAGTCTTCAACTAAGGGTAATTACTTCTTGACCAAAAAGGGTGATCATGCTTTTGTAGATAAAAGTCCTATAGATGGCAATCTAAAAATTGATTTAAATAAGACATCAGAAGAATTGGTAGGGCACAGTACAGATGAAAAAGTATCTTCCACTTCCATTGAAGATAAATCTGATAGAAGATCAATTTTTGATGATGTTTGGATCTTGGAATCTGATGGTAGCAATTCTTCTACTAGTGTTGGAGCTCGGATGGTGTTGATAGCTCCTCAAGTACATATTCTTCCTCCTTCACACAAGTTGCTATTAAGCAACACCAACAACACTACCGAGTACAAATCTATATTACTCAGATTGAAGGCTACTCAAGATGAAGATGTCAAACTCCTTCACACCAAAGGAGATGTTGAGCTGATCAATTGTCAGGAGTTTGATGCTGACAATCAAAACATGTGCTAGACTAAACCAGAAAAATAGCAAGCTATGCTAGTGGACCATATTGTTGTACTCCAAATTCAGCAAAAGGAACTCTTCATAGAGAGAGAAAGGAGTTATGATTTTTATATTGAAGACCACGTCTTGTTGTGGGGCAAGAAGAGAGAACCAAAAGGAGTGCACAGAAAGTGTGATTCCTGGTTGAGAGTTCCATTCACTAGTCACTGATTTTGGAGACAAAATGGTTTCTTGTTGGTTTATCAGGATGGAATGCCATTTTCATTGTCTCACAATGGGTAGCATCTGAATCACTTCAATTCTTGAAGTATTAGATAAGTTCACCTATACATATGTACATTTGTATAGTCTTTAGTTCTATTTTGTGCTTTTCTTTTTCATTTTTTTGAGCCTTTCTTTTTGGGTAGCATGACTACATATCCCAATGGCATACTTCAAGGCACTAGAGATTATGGTTTCTACTCCCCTTAGCTATTCCAAGTTTTCAACTGAAGGAAGTTCCCCAACTAGAGCCAGTTGTTGTCCCCCAAAAATATCACTCATTTTTTTGGGACAACCTATGAACTATTTTGGTTCAACAAACCAAAATCCTCTCTTCCCTTTTTGAAAATTATTATGAGCCTTCAAATCCTTATTTTTTCAATATTTTTTAGAAATCTATGGACTCTACAGGCTTGAATCTATGGACTTTGCATGCTTGAATCTACAGACTCTGCAGGCCTAAATCTAAAGACTTTGTAGGCTTGGAACTATGGACTCTGTAGGTTCATTTCTACATACTCTACAGGCAAGCTCAAATCTATGGACTCTCAAGGCCTCAAAATTATGGACTCTATAGGCTGATTTCTCACATCTACGAACTCCCCCAGATCTACGAACTCATTTCTATGGACTCTACAGGTTAACTTCTACAGACTTTGCACGAAAGAAACAAGTTCAACACTTAGCCATTTTTTCAATCGAGAAGTTCAAATGGGTCTTCCAAGAGCCCAAAGGACAAGTGCCCTTGTGGAGGGCACGTAAGAGCCAAAATGGACCCTTGCAACTTTTTTGAAAGGCAACCTTGGAGGTCAGATAGCCCTTGCAGAGGGCAGGCGGGGAGCACATGAACTGTTTCAAAGACCAAGTGAAGAGCAAGGAATTCTTTCAAAAAAGTTTTTGTGGAAAAGTAAATAAGGCACAAGTCCTTCAAAAAAAATGTTAGAAAGAATTCCTTCAAACATTTTGTCTGAAGAAATTTACCCAGGGAGAAAGCCCAATGGAAATCAAAATCCTAGTGGAAGAAACTACGAAGGAATTCCTTTGGTCTAAAGGAAAAGAACCAAGAAAGGCCATCTAAAGACCGCCCAAAGGGTAGATACCCTTGCAAGGGGCTCTCCCTGACCCAAAGTGGACCATTTCTTAGGACCCCAAAGGGCAAGTCCCCTTTGAGAAGGATCAAACAACAAAGCTGAAGGAATTGTCAAGGAAAGTGACGGCCCCGCAGACGTCAAAGTTAAACACCATGAAATAGTCATTGATCTTTGAAAGCTGGAATGCAGACCCAAATGTAAAAGGCCAAAATGCCAAAGGGAAGAATCACTAATAGAAGAGTGTAAGGAGCCAGCAAGATTGAAAAGATAACCTGAGAGCTCAAATCACAGCAAGAAGAGACAAAGAGGAAAATATCTATGCAGTAGTTATTCTGGTAGCTGGAACAGTCTGTAAAGTAGATATTTTGACTGGCAAACATTAAAGGCATAGCCTGTTAGTCTCCTTTGGAGTAAAGACAAAATGGACAATTGTGCAGATGTCAGAGGGGATAGACTATAAGATCCAAACTTAGGAGAAGACATATGGGATGAAATGACATGTCATGTTTAAGATAGCTCCCTTGTTTTCAATGCAGCCCCCCTGACAGAACTAAAAATGCATTCAAGGCATTGAATGAACAACATGGGCCATTCCATGAAACAAAGTGCCAAGTCTTTCTTAGCTACCATATATTATAATCTCTTTTATTATTTTAGGGAGATCTTTTTGACCACAAAAGCAAAACTCTTCCCAAATTGAAAGGCGAATACTGAGACTTTGAGCTCAGATTGTATTTCATTTTATTTTATCTGAATGAGAAAGCAAGTTACTTGCAGACTTTGTGTTGTTATAGCTTGTATAATTTTAGGATATTGTTCTTATGTCTGTCTTCTGAATGTGTTATTGTTTATTTAATCTAACAAGCAGAAATAGTGAAAGTAATCAGGAAGGTGTCCTGAAGCCAACTGTGGAGAGACTTTGTGCCCCCATAATTGCCTTTAGAGTGTTTTCTTTCTGTTCTTGTGTAAAGGATCTTGGGATGACTTTGTGCCCTCATTATCCTTCATATTCTATTTTTGTGTAAAGGACCTTGGGATGACTTTGTGCCCTCATTGTCCTTTGTATCTCACTCTTGGACAGTCATCGTGGAGACTTTGTGCTACATCTCAGGCTGCTGGTTACCGCACCCTTGGTTACCAGTTACTTTTACTACCTGAAAGAACTCTTGCTATTTCCTGCAAGAACACTTTTGAAAGAAGAGAAGTGCCTTCAGTGTTTTCACTTGGATTTTCTCCTTTGTTTGTTAACATCATCTCTGAAAGAAGAGAGATGGATGGTATATCCTACCCCTGAGTGTTATTTGCAGCTTATGTATATAGTATATAGCGCCTTTATACCTATAGGGAACCTCCCCTTGATGAGAAGAGAGATTTGTCCCCTGTTGATGTAGTAAACCTGCACACCTGGCTGACCAATCTCCCTATGCTATGGTTGAAGAGACCTATTTTGCTCACAAGTTAGCTGGTCGACAAAATATTCACCCAACACAGATAATGTTATTTGGGATATGAATCCATACCTTATTTATAATAATTAGTACATGGAACATAGATAAGAACCATCTTATGAACCAACTCATGACTTGGTTGATATGGTTTATGAGGAAGACTTGGATGTTTTAGTTTATGCAAGCAATCAGGGTCCATAATGTCCTTTTTTTATTTGATCATCGGTTACCCCTAACCCTCATTTAGATTATATGAGCTATCAAGCTCCACAATATCCAAGGAATACCATTACCATTTTGAGACCTCATCCTTTGGTTTTTGTGAGCAATCAAGCTCCAAAATGCCCCTTCATCATTTTAGGACCTAGTCCTTTAGTTTGTGCGATCAATCAAGCTCCACAATGCCCCTTCATCATTCTAGGACCTAGTCTTTGGCTTATGCAAGCAATCATGCTCCCCAATGCCCTACCATTATCTAACCATAAGTCATTCCTCATCGAGTACCAATCCCATCCAAACCTTAGTCGATCCAATCCTTCAAAAACCAAGCTATGTTCAAAATTGGTATTTTCTAACTCATTAGAAACCAAGGCCAAGCAAACCAACCAATCCAAGATGTTTCTATTAAATCAACCACTTGTGATAAGTTAACCTATGATAAATCACTTATTAATCCTATACCAATTATCGAGGAGTCTCACACTAACAAGCCAATCTTTGTTGAGTCACTTCTTAATGATTATAATCACCTTTGGACAAATCATTACCTCAACCATGTGCCTATATTTAAAGAGCCTCCTATTAATAAGCCAGTCTCTGAGGAATTGTATTTTGACCTTTCTCCCATCCTAGAGGAGTCCCACTTTGATAAATTGTTTTTGTGGAGACCATCATGCCATTACAGGTTGTTACTTATCTAATACCAAACATTCAATAAGACATCATTATAACAGAGTACCCATCAAATGAAGAATTAGAGTTAGAGTCAAGTTTTATTCTTGAATCGACATCAAATTCACCATAAAAATTAGAATCAACATCATTCTCAATAATGGATTTAGAGTCCCTTGAGTTAAAATCAGATTCAAAAGAAGAATATATTTCTGGTTATTACAACATTAGTTATAGATGCATTGCAGATCAATTTGAATACATTTGTGATCCTTTTATAGTTTTTGAGGATGAGTACTTGAGCTTCGACATAAGTTATCCTAGTATCTTCTAAAATGATTATGTAGCCTCTCCCCATTCCATAGGCCATTACCATCAACCAAAATATCCATATTATTGACATTCTAGCTCTCACAAGTGTCGATTGGGATCTATAGAATCACACTTTATTAAACTACATCCATGGTAACATAGTAGTTGAAAAAGAGCAAGGAGGCCAAGACCACATTCATGTAGCAGAAGAACACTCTCCTAGTGAAACCTTTTCAGAGGTGCTAGGGGATAATCAAAGACAGAACGCAACATCTTCTAGTGAAACTTTTTTGGAAGCACTAGAAAATAATCAAAGTCAAAAGTCAACATTCCTTAGTGAAAACTTCTCGAAGGTGCTATGGGACAATCAAGACAATTTCAGTGGTGAAAACCTCTTTAAGGCACCAATAGTTGACCACAAAATTTCTTCACTGCTTGATGAATATCAAATCAAAATAGCTTCCTATCTATAGCCTAATCAGATGGTAGCTACTCTCAAGATCAAACAATAGAAAAATATGGTGGTCTTATCAAGAGAATAGGTCTTCATCCCTACCACAACCAAAGTTGTGTTGAATCTAGCATCAACAACATTACGTGTGACTAAAAGTCCTGATATTCATTTGTTTCCAAACCATTCCACATTCCATTATCATCTACCATTCCATTTCACAATCAAACCTACCATCTATTATTTGTCCTTATTTAACATCCATGGCTGCACTTTCCTTTGTAGAGGCTACAAAGATACTTTGTCTCGACATTTGAAGGAATCAAAGTCAAAAACCAATGAAGATCATAAAAGCATTTTTTGACAACCAGATTTATAGGCCATTTTTTATAGAGTATCTATTCAGATGAGGTGTGGGTTAGTAATTAACATGGTCAAGTATTTTATTTGTATCATTTATTGATTAGGGCGTGCATCTCCCCATCAACAAGAACAATAAAATCAAAAACCACACCCAGGCCAAAAACATGTACCATGTCATTGCCATTGTTACATATCTATTTCCCATTATTGTAGTTCTTACCATTCACCCCATCACTTGGGGGAAAACCTACTACCATTTTATCCAATCTATCTAACTAATCATTATCTTTAGCAAAACCATTCCATCTTATCATTCCATTCTTATCTAGACCAAAGCCTATTTTTAGTCATCCTACCCAATCCTATTTTGCTCTTGGTTCATTTGGTTTTTCCCGCACTTTTTATGAGAGGATTCCAATCAAGTTTAAACAATCAATCCAATCCATGTTTATAATGATAGTTTTTGAAAGTAGTGTGGTAGTTGATCTGGAAAGATATCTTTCATCCTATCAAATTTATTTATATGAGCCTGATTATAACCACATATGGGCAAATCAGTGTTTCACCAATCTTGCTACTAATTATAACCACCTATGGGAAATTTAATATCATTGACTTATGCGGTTGTATCTTAGTTATAATCACCTATGGGCAAACTAGGGGCAACACTTATTTACCATGTATTATCACATCACCTTGTAATTATTGTTTTTATTTGACTGGCCATTTGCCAAATTTGAGAATTTGTTGGGACCTAATTGGTTTTTCCTCACCTTTTGTGTGGATAGAATTACTATGACTTGAGGTCGTTTTGGGACTATATGGGTCATGCTAAATTCATGTCGAGGTCACCTCAATCTCCCTTTCCATACGCTCTCACCATTTTGTGAGCAACCTAAGCCAAATTATCTCATTGTTTTGTGAGTAGGTATCTTGTCATTTTTTAACAAGTTAAGATACCTCAAAATTCCAAAAACATTCATAACATTTCAAAAAATCTAAAAATATTTGTCCTGTCTAACCCTAGTTAGTTATCCTCGATCTACCTTATTGGGGCACAGTCATTATTAGGATGTTTTCTTTTGCTTTTGTTTTCAGGCTTTCTATTTGTTTGTTTATTTTTTATTTTTTTTTGTTTATTTGTTTGTCTATTTATTTCTTTTTTGCACTGTTGCCTCAACTCAGTCTATATGTGTTCATTGGGTGATTTTTTTTTAGCACAATATTCTTGAGTCTATCCATATTCATACGTCAATATTATCATCATGGTTTTTATCATTCATGTATTATTTGTGGGTGTTTATTGGATATTGGGAGTCAGTCCTTATGCATATTTTGGCCAAGTCTTCATGGTGTTCTATCATGAAGCCTACCATCACATACTACAACAAAAATTAGCTTCACAACGGTCTACAATCAATAGAGTCACAAAAGTTTCTCCTTTGCACCTTGGCAAATCCTCCCATCCCAACCTTGATCAATATAACTCATTTGACCATTCTAGTTGTATCATTACTAATCAGGACGAGCATCTCCTTGTTAGTAGGTCCAACTGGATCATTCACACTGATTAATCTTATTCTTTTATTCATCTATTTTATCAATTTGCACCTGCTCATATGTAATATGTATTCTAGGTTATATCCTTGAGTTATGCTTACTAATTAGTGCTAACTAGGGTGAAATCCTCTTTAGCCAATCTAGGTTCTCTTAATAATTATAACTGCCTATGGGCAAATCATTATTTTGACTTTTATTCCTGATTATAACTACCTTTTGGCAAATCAGCATCCTTTTTACATCAATGAATGCAAGCATTTTCTCATTTGGATTAATCTCAACCAAAGGTTAATTCCACCTTTCTTCTTGTTTCTTTTTGAGGGACCGTTCATCAATAAATGTGACAGCCACTCCCTCGATTTGGTATCATCATAAGCTTCCCAAATCTATTTGGAGCTTTGTTCTTTAGCCATCATCTTCTTCTTGGAATACAGACCATCTCTCATTATTTGAGAAGACATTTCTTTGCCTACGGTTTTCAACATCTTCCAAAGTAGGGGTAAACTATAGACACCTAAAATTGGCCATTAATAACTTCTAATCAAGCTTTTGACAAATTTCCACCCAAAATGCATAATTTGGCCTAAAAACACTAAAACACACTGAATGATGTGAAACTCACATATTCAAGTACTAATTTTGGCCAGGGTATCCCTAAATGGGGTAATGCAATTTATGGGCCAGCTAACTTTGATCAAATCATTTTGAGTCAAAATGCCAATTTTGCACCTAGGTGCTCTAGATTTCTCTTTCTTGTCAAATCTCTTACATAAGACATATGCCTTTGTTATTTTTTATTGGTAACATCATAAATGGGATAATAGATCCAACGCATCTGACATCGCCTTCCAATTCTAATCTAGTCAAATTTTGGATTAATAACAAGGCAATCTGATCAATTTGAGTAATTTGTACACAAAGTGCTTAAACATGCTTAAGAGCTAATTAACCCAAATCAAGGCCTAATTAAGAATTCCATGGAAACTTGTTGAATACTTGTTTTTAGAAATGAATATTGAATATCTGCATCATTAGGTGACCTCATTTCTTGGGAAGACATCTCTAGGCCATAAATGTCACAAATATCAGAATTCATATCCTCCATGCCTCATCAATGCCTTCCATGATGCCCTGCATGCCTCTTAATTGCCCTTTCTTCCAATGTCATGATGAGGATAATTATAAACTTAATTTTAAAAATTAAATTAATTCTCAACCACACATCTCAATCTCAAGATGGACGGTTCAGGTTGATTCTAGACATTTACAAAAATCTATAAATAGGAGGCCTTACCACATCATTTAAAAGACATGATTATGCAAAGTTATAATTCAAATTGATTACAAAGCTTCAAGCAATTAGTGTTACCATGCCAAATTGATTTCAGTCCAAGCCAAGCCACAAGCTAAAGGTGCCAAGGAGAGATGGAGGTAGACAAGCTTCCATCGCTAAGGACTTCATGAGCATAAAACTGAGCAAGTCACTACTACAAAGGCATTTAAAACATTCAAGGAAGGTGAAGGAATTCTTGTGTTTTATTCTTTACTTTTTAATTGTGTTTATCATTTATTTTTGTTAACTAAGCTCTCCCTAGTGTCTAGGCATAGAGATGTTATGCTATTAGTGTGTTTCTTTCATTTTATTTTTATTTTGAAACTAACACCATACTAACCATCCTCTCTTGAGTCAAAATCTTATATCACAACCATCCTAGGCTGATGCATGTGTTTGAGGCCACAAAGGTATTTAATCTAAAACTTGGGACTATTCTAGTATATTATTCTAGTCTGCATTTTGTTTGTTCTAGATCCAAATTTGTATTAGCATAAAAAATAATTAAGTGTCTTATTTTCATTATCATTACAATATCTAACATAGTTGTGTTTCCCTAATTTTAGAGTATCTCAGCATAATAAATTTTGTATATGTTCTATCTAAATTTTGTAATTAGTTAGCCTACTACAGATCTGTTTGTCACCCTTGTGCGTATTCATTTCTATATTTTTAACCCTATCTATCCCATTATGATCCATATCCAATTTAGGGTTAAATGAAAAGATGAAAAAGGAGTCAACATGATGCTACCACTTGTAAAAATTTGAATGGAATTGAAAAGTTAGCTTTGGAGGGTCACATAAAGTGAATTTTAGACATTTTGTGTTAAAATTAAAGTCTTTTGGCTAAAATGGATGTATATGGGTAATTTTGGGAGTTCAAATAGATTTTTAAGTTAGCCAAGTGATCAGTAATGGTCTTTAAAGAGGGGAAACATTTATTGAGTGGTGGAGAGCCATACTTACCCTCATGCTATGTAAGAAAGGGCATGAGCCTTGTAAGAAGAGTTAAATCTACAAAAGACTTTTTTAGAGAGTCAAAAACATGGGAAGGGACAATTTTCACATTCACATTGGCCTAGGATTGAGTGTTCTCCCTAGAAGTAAATGAGAAGCCATCTTTGTAGTTCATTTTTGAAAATGGAGTTAGAGCTTAACCTTAGAGAGACTAGGACAAGATCTTGGAAGATGGATGCTAGTTTGAAGCTAAGTCTTAAAGGAAGGGTCTTTACTAATTAGTGGATAACTTGAGGTAGGAAGCACATGGACACCTTATTTGTTAATATTTTTATTTTAAAAAAGATCTCTTATTACCCTCCTTGAAATATTATAAACCTCTTATGTATTTGCAAGGCCTTTGGCTTGTTATCCTCTACTTCTTTGTACATCTTTTGGACCTAAGTCATTTATTTCTATAGACCCTCTTAAAGGTGTTTAGGAATATTATTCTCCCACTTTAGTTTTTTGTTTTGATTATCATTTTTTAGTGTTTAAAATGCAAAGTTATGTTGCCCGCATGGGCTTGAATTGTTGTGGTAGGATGGACAAAGGATGAGTGATTTTTCCCAAGCCATTCTCCTCTCATTCCTTGGAAATTAGTAGTGAAAGCTCGTTCAAGAGGACCTTTTTTTCTTACCAATATTTATTGAAGTTTATTTCATTGTGAATGCTTATTTCCTTGTGTTTTAAGTTGTTTGTATTTTATCAAAAGTGTATGAAGTGCTTTCTAGCTCATAGGAAGAGGTTCTGAACTAAATGCGTTCCCTAGTTTGCCTTTACTTTTCCGTGTGAACCAAACCCTCCTTCATACTTATAAAATTTGGAATGGTTATATACATGACTGGAGATGGAAGTCCTAGGCTCAAGGGTGTCTTTGACAGTCACCTGATAATAGAAACTAGATGGGAGGTGATCCCCTCCTTATCTTGACCTTACTGATGCACTTGTAAAACTAGTTGTTTATGTTGAAGCTTGAACTTAATTGGAATAAATTTATAATATTTTATCTTAAAATATTTTTTAAGCCTTATAAACACTTCTTAAATTAATTAGAAGCTTTGTAATTATTATATAATGTAAATAATTGAAAGAAAGGTGTAATAAATATTTGATTTAAGGGTGATAATTTCCCTCTTGAAAATAAGTTGAAATGAATTATCAAATTAAAAAAAATACTTAATTTATAAAAATGAAAGCATGTTTATATCCTTAACATCTCATTATATACGTCCTATTACGTGGAATAAAAAACTCGTTTTGTAGTTTGCTTTGGAAGTCCATTAAATTCCTTATAGAGCTAAAGGCTTTAAAGATGATGTTTGGGTTTAAAATTTGTGTGAAAAATGCTATCAAAATTCTCCCTAAATATTTTATTCAAAATCTAGACTCTACTCTGAATCGAGCATAATTTGTAGAATATTTTTAGGAGCCATGAGAGAAAAGATGGGATTTTTCAAAGTTAAACTTACAATATGGTCCTAATTCCTTAAGGAAATAATTCCTTGAGGAAATCAGCGTCATTTCAAACAATTTATTGGCACAATTTTTGAGGCAGAAAGGTCCTCGAAATAATTTTAGAGGCAGAAAGGTGCCAATTATAATTTTTAGCAACACACTTCTTTGTAACGTTGTTTAGACCACAAGTTCTCCAATCTGTGCAACATGTGCCCTTGTTTGTAGGGTAGACCTGAGGGGAATAGCGAATAGTCTGCTATATTATGACTGCGATGCTAATGTGAAAACATCGACGGTCTATTAACCGCTTGAGATTTCCCTTCTGAAAGTAGACTGCTAAAGCTTCATTGCGACATTTAGCCAATCCTACGAAAGGAATGACTCAAACTAAATAAAATAGGGAGTAGAAACTAGCTAAAAAATTCCAACCAAGGTCGTTGACCCTACTTCTACGGACTTATTCACGGATCGAAGTCATTTGTCTCCTTCTCTTAGAAAGGAGATCTTCCAACATTCATTGAGAGCCATTTTTTATCAAAGAATTCACTTTAGCACTCAATGATTCTACTTCCGATCTATGCCTTTTCTTCTTGGAAAAGACTCCCACATCAACTGATTTTTTAAAATGCTTGGAATGAGAAGACCAAGGATAAACTGCAAATTATTTGTTATTTTATTAAGTGGATTTAGAATTTAAAATTATAATATGTGTAATATTCCTATAGTTTGGTCTTATTTTAAGCTTAACCATTTAAATTTTATTCGGCCCCTTAAAGACACGTAGTATCTTTCTGGCGTAGTGACCCTTAAGGTTACCCCTCTAATTTTTCAAGCCCTTCCGTGTCACAAATTTTTTAAATCAAGATTATGAAAATAAAAAATTATTTTTTGTTTAGACCTCAATATTAACTCTTGGACTTGTTGGGTCTATTACGGGAACATAGTGGCTTGGGATTAGGGTGGCCTTTTTAAGGCACACCCCTAATTTTGTCCTCTTTCATATGGAAGAAAAATATTTGGTTGAACTCTCAAATTAAATATTAGTTTTGATATACTTTGGATGACTATTAATGGTCTTCAAGATCTTGAAGCTCCTTTTATCTTTGCGCTTTTTGTAAGAGTTCATAACTTTTTGAAGGATTTTTGTGAAATCTCGATATCATAAATATAGACTTACAAAGAAAATTTTAAAAAAAAACTAAGTTATTACCTTTTGGATTTTGAGCTTCAAATGACCATTAATCATTGTCGGAGGTATCGAGGACCCGAAAATAGTTTTTTCAAGATAAACCAGGAAGCTAGAGGGAGGTCCTACGTAGAAACCCCACTTCCCTGAACACTTAAACGTATCCACAATATCACCCCAACTCAAGTTTTGGAGTGGAGTGCCTCGAGGCGGCCACCAACTTTGCACCTAAACACTTTTTTTGTCCATGTGAGATCTTAGAATGACAAAGAGACGTGTTGTGAGAATTGTTGGATTTGATTTTACTGAATGATGTTTCTTCACTATCAAATTTTTATTTGGAGATCTTCTTAGTATGCATGTTTTTCCATGTGGACCCACTAAGGGTGGTCAACTAGGGTCTCAAGGTATGAATGGGAAAGACTAGAATGTTGGCCCTCCCTTTGAGACCTCATTTCTCTTTCCATTGAGATTTTCCTCATCCCTAGTTGAATGAGAGAGTCTTTATAGAAATTTATAAGGATGATTAGGGATTTAGTGATTTGGGATGATTTGACAGTAAGGATGGGCTAGATTCAACAGTGGAGATCGAGAACTTCATCATTTAAGGGCTAACCTAAGATATTTTAGGCTCCTTTTAAGGGCAAATGAGACCTTGTTGACTTTATAATTGGCCCTTTTGAAAAAGTATCACAACTTAGAATTATAATTCCATTTGTGAATTAAGGTACGGGTTTGAGCCCTTTGATTGGCTAAAACCAACCAGAGTCTCATTTTAACTCCATTAAACACAGGAACAAGTTGTTTGAACCTGGACCATGCAAGAACCTCTATGTATTAACTATGAGATCAAACCAAGATCATGGAGGGCATGGGGCTCACTAGGCTTATAGAGGCCATGTAGGCCATCCATGTCACAGTGGATCAACTAGTGTAAGAAAGGTCAACATGGGATTTGTGATAACCATACAAGCCCTGTACATTGGTAACTGCATTTGATGTTTTGTTTAACCTACGTTAGTGGACTCTTTGAGCATTATAGGTTACCTTATGTGTGTAATCTATGAAAAAAAATTACTTATATTTGTGTGGACTTCTTCATGTAAAATGTTGGGCATGATAATCTCTATAGAATGTTTGTAATTGATTAATAAATTCACATAAACAATGAATAGATTCTCTTTGGTTCTGTCACATCGAGTTTCACTCTAGAAAACTATTTAAGCATTAATAATACATTATGAGACTAATGATTTGTGGTTCTAATTTCTATTTCTAAACTAGATATATATATGTTGTATGATTGATAATTATATTATTTGTTTCATGATCAATATTATGATTGGATATCATTTGCATATGTTGTATTATGCCTTATGATCATGATGATTGGGTAAGTGCACAGAGTTGGGGGATAATTCCTTGGACATTTCCCCTAACACATGTATTATTTAAATGTAGGCTCAAATTTCTTAGCCATAATGCATACACATTATGAATACATAATGTGTACGCATTATGGCTAGGAAATCTGAGCCTAAATTTAAATAATGCATGTGTTAGGGTAATTGTCCAAGGAATTGTCCCCCAACTCTGTACACTTACCTAATATGCATTATGAGTACATAATGTGTATACATTATGAGTGCATAATACATACGCATTATGTTGACATAGCCAAAATAAATTGAAGGGGTATGTAGGTCTTTTATGTTATGTGATAGGAACTCGTACATCTATAATGCGTACATGTTCCTTTCACATTACATAAATGAAGTAAAAAGGATGTACAAGAAGGGGTAGGTGGTTTGGTTTACTAAAATAAATGTTAAGTATAAGGAATAAATTAATAATATAAATTTATTTTGGTAAATATAATAAATTAAGGTCACTCTGCATCTAATAGAATTGGTTTCACAGCTACATGCCTTATGATGTTAGAAATAGTTTTTCAAATTCCAATTTAGTCAATACTTAGGCATTTTTAGGCTCTTGATATTGAACCTATGAATTTTAGGGCATAAATTTTGTGAATTTTAGAGCATAAATTTTGCAATTGATGTCTATTTTAGGTAAACATATAATCATTTTTTAGATTTTTATACATTCAAAATTATTTGTTGTCATTTTTAGGAGTCCTAGGTTTGTCAAAATTGAAGTTTACAAACCACTCACTTTGAATTGAATCCAAAGTGTTTTAATTAGGGTAGCATAGGTCATGACCACTTTGTGTTAATTTCACTTTCTCACCATCCCTCCCTCATCCCTAATCACTTTTTCCTCAACCCTCATCACCCCTCATTAGTCTCTCCTCATTCCCCATTATCCCTTATCACTCCCTCATTGACCCTCACCATCCCTCATCATCTCTAATCACTCTATCTTCATCCCTAATCACTCCCTCATTAACCCTCACTATCCTTAATCATCCCTAATTAGTACTTCATCATCCCTCCTCATACCTAATCACTCCCTCCTCATACCTAATCACTCCCTCATTAACCCTCACCATCCCTCATCATCTCTAATCACTCCCTTATTGACCCTCACCATCCATTATCACCCTTAATCACTACTACATCATACTTAATCACTCCCTCATTAACCCTCATCATACATAATCATTCCATCATTATCCCTAATCACTCCCTCATTGACCCTCATTGACCCTCATTGTCCCTCATCATCCCTAATGACTCCCTCAATGTTTCTTATTATCCCTATTCACTCCCTCCTCATCTTTCCTAGTGCAAACACAAGGAGGGGGAGACCATTTAAGGCTTAACATTAACTCCCATGTTTTATGGGTTCAATAACACAAATAGACACACATACATTTCATCAAATAGTTGAAGTTCACATAATAGAGACCAAAATACTTACATTGATACAACATAATTTAGATTTAATCAATGCCACTATTGGGATTATTACATACATAACATGGAGGAAAATAATAGACAAACACCTATAGTTCATGCATTGACCTCTGCCTTTACTATGACATTCTAATAGACCTCCTAGATGAGAATAATCAAAATATCATGCAATTATAGTCTTCTCCTCTATTTTTATAGTTGATCCCTCTAATGAAATATCTATTGGCTTATAAGGATCAGAGTGGACATCCAATTAAATTATCCTCCCATCCCTTTGTCTTCTCCCAATGCTTTAATATCATCACCTGCATTTTCTAAAACCACACGATGTATAGGAAAGACCAAACCCATTTCATCTATAGGTGGTTCAAATCTAGTTTGACACAGAGCGTAATAAAAGATAATAAATATGTTTTCCACTAGTAGGCAAAATTGGGCTATTAAGTATTATACATAATGCAAACTTATTGGGTTTCATCTAGGTGCTAAGAGCCAATTTGAATAACCATGAGACCTAATTGATTCTAGACAATGCATAGCATTCCATCAAAACATTTATCTTACTCATTACTCCATCAAATTTACATAATCGATTTACCATTGTACAAAAAATTGTATGTATAAAATAAATTTGTAGGCTTTTAAACTTAAAACAATACAATCAAATACCATGTTTATTCCTCACAATCTAGTTGTGGCTTACCTTACTCCATACTGTTGTGTGAAATAACTTAGCATGTTCAAGTATTAGTATGAAATTAAGCTTTGATCAATCAGTTCTAGAAGACTTGTCTTCGAATATAGACTTATGTAGGTGTTCAGTCCTGAATAGCACAATCACTTGTTACTTGAGTCATCAGGAGACTCCATCAAAATAATAAATCCAATCACCAAAGGAGACAAAACAAGGAGCTTCTAAGACTTATGTGGGATTCACCACTTTGATTACCATTATCAAGTAACAAAAAAGGCGTCTACAAACCCATGCAAGTTTTCCTTTGTCAAATAGCATTGTGGATTATGCAAAAGACACAAGCCCACAAAGAAAATTCAAAGTTCCAATCTAGGAAACATTACTCGAATAACATAAGAAGTGAGTAAAATGATTTACTAAGATTGAATCAATTAATGCAATCCAAATAAAAAATGCACAAGGCATAATGTCTCACAAAATAGTAAACCAACCAACATAAAAGGTAGATTTTTTAACCAAAACTCCAAGACAAACACAACTATGCTTGAATTAATGTTGAAAGCCAAGTTACAAGCACCAACATTAACAAGCCACAAGGAGAATGGATAACATGGACATTGAGGAATCAACCTCCCATAATGAAGCACACCAAAATTGAGACAAAGAAGCAAATAATGAAAATAAGAATTCACTCTTTTTTTATGATGCAAGATTGCTCAAGATCGTAGATTCTCCTACATCACCTCCTCATCCTTAATCACTCCTAATAACTTGATGATGGGTGCATTAGCTTCCCACTTATGCTCGATTGGATTATGTTCCAATTCTAAATTTTACTCACTTAAATAAGGCCCAAATAAAATCTTATTTCACTCATCCTCTTTCACATAAATAAGGTACTTAGAGATATTATCTGATTGTCTGGTGGGATTCAAAGATCTATATGGCGATCCACCCCTAGACTATGAAGAGAGAGTGTATCTAGAGCCCTAGGCCAGAATAAATAGATAGGAAATTGAAAGAAGGGTGGGATGAAATTGTATTACTTACATATATAGATTAGGATTTAGTCATCTAATAATAATAATCCTAGAGTTAAGAATCCAAATTTATATCTAAATAGATAGGGGTGACGAGAAACTAGTTGAGAATTTCAATCCCAACCCCACATTTGATTTCTTATTTTCTCTATATGTCATTGAGAGTATGTCCATAGTAGATCAGATTGCCAGATAGATAGGCAGTCACTAATCTAGTAGATTGTGTTTCCCAACCCAACTTAATCTATACCTAACCTGATTCAACATAAACAAAAATCTATTGAACCCTAAACAATCAAATGATATCTCTGAGTTATTTATTTGAGTTAAATAGGATGAATGAAAAAAGAATTTTCTTGGGCCTTATTTAAGTGATAAAAATTTGGAATTGGAACATAATCCAATCAGGCACAATATGGAAGCCACTAAACCCACCATCAAGTTATTAGAGGGAGTGATCAGGGATGAATAGAGATGAGAAGAGAGTGAGTGGGGATGATGAGGGACAATGAGGGAGTCATTAGGGATGATGAAAGATAGTGAGGTTCAATGAGGGAGTGATTAAGGATGGTGAGGGATGGTGAAGGCCAATGAAGATGAGGAGGGAGCAATTGGGGATTATGAGGGATGAGGGTAGAGTTATTAGGGATGATGAATGAGTGATTAGGGATGATGAGGTATGGTGAGGGTCAATGAGGGAGTGATTAGGGATGATGAGGGTGTGATTAAGGATGGTGAGGTTCAATGAGGGAGTGATTAGGGAAAATAAGGGTTGAGGATGGAGTAATTATGGGTTATTAAGGATGATGAGGGAGTGATTAGGGATGATGAGGGACTATGGAGTGATCAGGGATGATGAGGGATTGTGAGGGTCAATGAAGGATTGATTAGGGATGATGAAGGAGTGATTAGAGATGATGAGGGATGGTGGGATTAAAATAATATGAAAATTATTATCATTATAAACACCAAATCATTTTGCTAAATATATTCCTTATACTTCCCCCATCTATGGTCTAAAAAAATGGGTTCTATTGAGAATAATGTTTTACTTAGACAATATATCATTATTCATATTTTATTGAGAGAATAGAGAGGGATATTACTTTTTTCATTTTTTTAGAATTAAAGACAAAATAGTTAAGACCCATAATAGAGCTAGGGATTTCTACCACTTGGCACTATTTAATACATATACATCACAATAATTGTTATATGGTTACTATCATACTACATTCGACAAAGATTGTACATAGGTCAAAAAGGTCAATAGAGATACAATAAAATACAATCCATATTGTTAGCATGATAAAATTTGAGTCAAAAAAACTAGGGTAAATAGTTTGACAATAATTTTATATTGGTAAATAAAAAATTCTATTTTTTCTGCAATGTGAATTCGGTCTAGCGGAGTTTTAGCATAGTTAGGACCTAAATACCAAATATATAGATCACTGAAGAATAAACATATTATATTATTATCTCAATCATGTGAAAATACATTCATAAGAATCCCTTTCAAGGTTAAGTCAATATCAAAGGTATTCAAGGTTTTTGATTGATATAAATAGTGTATATGGGATGTAAAACATGTTACTAGAAATATTTAAACATAATATCATAATTAGAGTTTCCTATACATCCTTAAGTGGTACAATGATAAACCTATGTAATCAATGATGCCACCAAAACATTTTATTAGCCACACTGTTCTAGATTCTGAAGAGCTTTCTCCCAAAGCACACACTCTCTAAAAAATCAACCACAAACTTTAGTTTTTTCAAGTAGGATGAATGTTGTACTTTATCCATGCAAAATTTGCAATGAAACATGTAGAGAATGTTTTGGTCTATATTTTAAGATAATAAATAAAATCATGGAGGACCATTTACAATAAGAAACAAAAGCTTCCCATTGAGTTTTTTTAGTTATTTTACTTTCAGTGACATTCAAGAAGTGGTTGTGCCCTTTAAAGACCTAAAAGTGATAGCTTTTGGAGTAGAATAAAAAACATCATATAACATAAAAATGAAAAAAAAAATCATAATTTTATTAAACATTTATATTCCCAAAACTTTATGCACTTTAAAAAAAGGTCGTCTCATTTTGAGTTCATATGAAAAAGATATGGCCCTCAAAATTTTAGGGTTGAATAATGACAAAATTATTGGGGTAGTTTTACAATTTTAAGTGGTGGTTTCAAAACCATTGAGGTGGTTTCATAGCCAAGTAATGTGCACTAATGGGTAATTGATTATTGTGGATCAAAACCCTTATCCACAATACTTGATTATTAAAAGGAAAAATGTCAAGATCAATGTCTCAGCTTCTGTACCTCGTAAACAAATGCTAAAGAGTAGTGTCAAACCTAAACCAAAGAAGAATGAAGATGATGGTAGGGTAGAAAATAAGAAAGAGGGATATTTAAGTAAAAAAATGTTACAGTATTTAGATGCAGTGATTGATCTTGAGGAGATGGACAAGGATAATGGCGTCAAAAATAATACTTAGAATGAGGAGGACCAGTTTAATGTTGAGGAATAAAATTCACAAATTAATTCTCATTTATCTAGAAATAGGGAAGGATTAAATTTGAATTCTATAGGTGTTAAAGGGAAGGATGACCACATCAAATTACAAACAAGGGATCCTCATTCTCACATTCAGGCAGACTTTGATTTGAATTCTTATAAGGATATTGCTAAAAATCAAAATAAACAAAAGATTATGAAAGATGAGGTAAATATTCATAAGTCCTTTCTATGTTGGTTAATGAAGGACCATTCAATATTGAAATAGGAGGTTAAAAACTTCAATAAAAAATATATATTGTATTGAACTTGGGAGAGAGAAGTGGAAATGGCTTCTCAAATTGAGATTATGACTAACTAAATTAATAGGCTAGACCAAGAAAATAGAGAACTCAAGGATAAACTTAATCTTCTAGTCAACTTTAGTAAAGTAATAGTGAATAACACAATTAATATCATAGAAGGATTATATATGTTTTCTAGCAATGCTAATTATTGACCATTTTGGTCCTACAGGCCAAAATTAGTCTCCTTCTGCCCCTATTATTTTGAGCCAGTCCAATTTCAATTTTTGCACAAGTATTTCGGCATAAAGATGAACTAGTTCAAAGGATGCAGGGGATTTTACAAAGCTTCTTCAAACTTTTGCCAGAAGAAATTCACAAGGAAAGAGACCGAAAATGTTTAAGACACTTTTCCTTAAGGTTGGAAAAAGTGGTTCAATGTCAAGGTTCGATGACATGATCTTTCCAAAGAGCTTAGAGCTTTGAACTTTGAACCATTTTTGGTTCAATCATTTGGTTCAATCATTTGGTTCAATCAGTTGGTTTAATCAGTTGGTTCAATAAGAAGGTTTAATCATTTGGTTCAATCAGAAGGTTCATTCAGTTGGTTCAATCGATTGGTTCAAGCAATTAGTTCAATCTTTGGTTCAAAGTGTTTGGTTCAACAAGTTGGTTCAAGCAGTCATTTCAATGACTCCTTGTAGAACATAAAGTGTTGAACCATTGAACCCTTGAACCATTGAACTCTAAAAAATGGTTCAGGTTCAACCAGAAGGTTCAATGATAGACACCTGAACAAAGGAAGGAAAGCTGAAGAAATCGACCAAATGGCGACGGACGCGTGAACGTCAACTTTATGGTAATGAAATAGTTATTAATCTTTAAATGCTTAAGCATGAGCTTGAAGGAATTCAAAGGCCTCAAGGCCAAAAGGAAGGAGCCAAGGGATGATAAATAATAAAGCTAAAAGGAGCCAAGCGAGATATAAATAAGACAGCCTAAGTGGTAAAAGGGAGGCACTGGTAGGAGAGTTATTCCAGTAGTTGAAATAGTCTCTACCAAGTGGTCATCAAAGAGCATGAATAGTGAAGATGCACCTATTTTTCCCCATTTTGCATTGATGAGCAAACAAATCACATGAATGTCTTAAAGGAGCGGTCTTGTTTACAGACAAAGAGGCGCAACCCATGCTTTCACAATAATTTTAAATGCCTAAAGTCAATACTGGAGATAACAAAACATTCTCTTTCAAGTGGCTTCCTCTTCCCAATGCTCTCAATGCACATGGTCCACTTGTAAAAGGGTGCCAAAGTCTTTTCCAAAAGGTCACCATTACTTCTTCCCTCTGGATATATATATATATATATATATATATATATATATATATATATATATATATATATATATATTTTTAACTTCTCATTTTGAAAATAGATCTCTCAGCTTGTATGGCATAGCCTTACAAGATATTTACCTTGAATCAAAAAGAAGCATTTTTACCTCCATTTTGAGCTTGAACTTTCATATATGTCTATAGATTTGTCCTGTGTTAAGTCATTTCCTTTTATGCTTTCATAGAACAATTCCAGCATGTCTAGTGTATTGTGAGTTCTTTTACAGGTTAGCTAGAAGTGTCCCTAAAAGAGTATAGGTGCATGTGAATAGGTTTCCATAGTGTGTATTAGAACACCTATAGTATTTCTTCCTCCCTGTATCTCCATGGACCCCTAGCTCACTGATGCAGAAGAATTTCTCATATCAAATGAAGTGTATGTCAGCTTGTTCTTGGTGGAAAGTGTATGTCAAAGCTGAGTAGATTAACCATTTTTGGTGCATCACCATTTAGTTTAGGTTCTATATTTAGTAAGCCTTCTCTCTTTCCCCCCCCCCAATTTTTAACAGTAGAAAATCTAGGACCTCAGAGATGCATCAAAGGGAGCTAGCCCTTATCTAGAGATTCTCCCCTCAATTTTGCTAGACTCACAGTAAGAGGGGATTCTCCATTGTGTCACATGGAAGATAGAATCCTAGCCTTCTATCAAGGGTGTAAATCCATATCATCAATAGTTTTTGGCACGCTCAATGGGACAAACTAGTTTTTATCTAAAGAGTTGAAGAATTTTTAGTGTGTTCTTCAACTAGCCAGCCTTTAGAGGATTTTTCATCAACACCAATGGTGACTCTGAGTTAAATTAGCTGGTTAAGCAGTCTTGGTGCCATCAAGAAATCACATTTTTATATGTATAATTCCATTGCTCAAAATCATGGACCTTATTTTCCTTCATATAACTTTGATCAAGCTCAAGTTGTTCATGGAATCACCTCAAGCAGATCTCCTAGTTTCCCTTCAATAATAAGGGAAGTAACGCTGGAGTTTGAGAAGCAAGTGATGGAGATAGATTGGATGAGCAGTATACATATCAGTAGGAGCTTATATACAAAGAGGAGCATTTGTTTAGGCAAGCTCAGGCCTTACAATCCATGAAGGAGGAGGTGTTAAAAATGGAAGAATCCATCCATTCAAGGCAATTAGCCTTGTGTGCTTTCTCCCATTCCAATGTAGCCCCTTCCTATTCTAAAGAAATCCCCCTCTTATGCACCAAATCCTTTCTACCAGATAGCACTTACTCACTCTAGCTCATCTAATGTAGTAACCAATCCTACTCTTAATCCCTTGCATATAGCTTTCCAACATCAAAGGGTGTTAAATCAACCTCTCATGGAGATGAACCTTCTCAATTCCTTAGATTATAAATCCTCCTTTGACGGGAATACCATGAACCAACATGCCTTGCTTCAAGAAGCTTTTCCTGTACATCAACAGTCTCTTCCTAGTCTTCCTCAACCTCCTCAAGTCTTTCAACATGATGTCAAGATTCCAAGTTGGAAGAGAGAATATCATGAACCAGCTTAGGACCTCGAAGAAGATAAATTTACTCCCTGTTCACAAGGGAAAAGTTCCAATCCCAAGGTCATGAGTTGGAATCATGGGGCAAAAAGGAGGATGAGAAAGGTTTTACCCAAAACCTTGAGGAAGATGAAGTTATTCCTACTTAGCATGATGATGCGTGTGACCTCCAAGAAAGACTCTTTCAAGAGAATATAGCCAAGTGAATTGCAAAATTGGAGTCCAGAATGAGGTTCCTCAACCAAAGTGTGATGGATGGTTTAGGCCAAGCAAAAGATCCTACATCTGAACACACCCCATCTACACTCCTTCAAGATAGCTATCAGGCCACATCTAATATAGATAAAGTGTTAGCCAAATGGAAGGAAGAGAATCATTCGATTTTAGCTCAAGGATTGCCTCCTCTTCCACATGGGTTTAACCCTCAGCCTTCCACTTCATCCCTTCTTAAGGAGGAACCTATTTTGCAGGAGGCTATCATGAGCAAAAATGGAGATGAAATCATCATGGATGCTCTTCTCAAAGACATCATCAACAACAAAGAGGACACAGGTCATGCATATATGCAGATGTTCTAGCAATATGAAGAGGAAAGTAAGCATGGTGAGCTCTCTTCACCCTTGTTTGATGAACTTCCTTATCGCTTTGATGAGGAAGATGACCATACCATAGAACTTGAGTTATAAGAGGATCAGGATGATGTCTTTGAATAGCCAGAGACTCTGGTCTTTGAGTAGGAAAAGGAGAGGTCTGTCTATCTTTAGGAAAGCGTTAAAGAAGAGAGCCTTGCATAAGAAGGTGATATTCTGTGGGATGAGTAATTAGTCTGTAATCTCATTTCAGACATCGCAACATTCACCCTTCTTCAAAAAATCCATGATCAAGTAGAAGATGAGTTTGATAGCATCTTCAATAAGGTAGAAGAAGACAAGCCAATCCATGATGCATATCAAAGGGCTTATGGTGATAAGCTAGAAGCCATTGATTTATTAATGAAACATGCCAGCATGAAGAACTAGCAGGAGGTAAGCTTCCAAGCACAAGATGAATACTTATATGTTGGAAGCATGTATGCCCCCAATTCACTCAGATACAAGCCAATCAAGGTGGCAGGCAAGAAGAGCAAGTCACCAAATCTGCATTCCATTCAGCGACTTGTCTAGCATCATAGGTTTTCTTACCATGAAGGAGACTTAAGAAGTTTTCCCTTTGATCAATGAGGGAGGCAAATATACCTGGTTAGCTGTATATAGTAGTTTGCTTTTAGTTTTTCTTTCCCTATTTTCCCTAAATGCTATTTACACAAATAGTGTTTTTTAGTCTTGTGTGTGTTTTCCTTTGTGTTTGGGGTAGAAGCTTATGATTGATTATTGGATCTTTCAGGGATGTTGCTAACCTTTCTAAAATACATTCTGACTCTATGCCCAATGGACTTTGAGGCTATTAGTTTTTAAGCATAACAGGCATGCTTCCCTTGGCAATTGCCAATTTGTTGACCATTTTGGTCTTACAGGCCAAAATCAGTCTCCTTCTGCCCCTGCTATTCTAAGCCTGTCCAATTTTGATTTTTGTACAAGTCTTTCGGCATAAAGATTAACCAGTTCAAAGGATGTAGGGGATTTTACAAAGCTTCTTTAGACTTTTTTTAGAATAAATTCACAAGGAAAGAGACCAAAAATGTTCAAGACACTTTTCCTTAAGGTTGGAAAAAGTGGTTCAACATCAGGGTTTGACAACATGATCTTTCCAAAGAGATTAGAGCTTTAAACTTTAAACTTTGAACCATTTTTGGTTCAATCATTTGGTTCAATCAGTTGGTTCAATCAGTTGGTTCAATTGGTTGGTTCAATTAGTTAGTTTAATTGGAAGGTTCAATCAGTTGGTTCAATTAAAAGGTTTAATCAACTAGTTCAATCAGAAGGTTTATTCAGTTGGTTCAATCGATTGGTTCAATCTTTGGTTCAACAGGTTGGTTCAAGTGGTCATTTCAATGACTCCTTGTAGAACACAAAGTGTTGAACCATTGAACTCTAAAAAATGGTTCAGGTTTAACTAGAAGGTTCAAAGATAGAGACCCAAACAAAGGAAGGAATCGACCAAATGGTGATAGGCACATGAACGTCAACTTTACGGTAATGAAATAGTAGTTGATATTTAAATGCTTAAGTGTGAGCCTGAAGGAATTCAAAGGCCTCAAGGCCAAAAGGAAGGAGCCAAGGGATGACAAAGGACAAAGCCAAAAGGAACCAAGCAAGATATAGATAAAATAACCTGAGTGGAAAAAGGGAGGTGTTGGCAGGAGAGTTATTCCATCAATTGAAACAATCTCTGCCAAGTGGTCATCAAAGAGCACGAATAGTGAAGATGCACCTATTTTTCCCCATTTTGCATTGATGAGCAGACAAACTATGTGAATGTCTTGAAGGAGCAATCTAGTTTGCAGATAAAGAGGTGCAGCCCATGCTTTCACAATAATTTTAAACACCTAAAGTCAAAACTGAAGCTGACACAACATTCTCTTTCAAGCGGCTTCCTCTTCCCAATGCTCTCAGTGCACATGGGCCACTTGCAAAAGGGTGCCAAAGTCATTTCCAAAAGGACGCCATTACTTCTTCCCTCTGGATATATATATTTTTAACTTCTCATTTTGAAAATAGATCTCTTAGCTTGTATGGCTTAGCCCTGTAGGAAATTTACCTTGAATCAAAAAGAAGCATTTTTACCTCCATTTTGAGCTTGCACTTTCGTATATGTCTATGGCTTTGTCCTATGTTAAGTCATTTTTGTTTATGCTTTCATAGAATTATTTTAGCATGTTTATTGTATTGTGAGTTCTTCTTTTGCAGGTTAGCTAGAAGTGTCCCTAGCAGAGTATAGGTGCATGTGAACAGGCTACCATAGTGTGTCTTAGAATGCCTTTGGTCGTTCTTCCTCCCTATATCTCCACGGACCCCTGGCTCATTGATGCAGAAAAAATTCTCATATCAATGAAGTGTATGTCAGCTTGTTCTTGGTGGAAAGCGTACATCAAAGTTGAGTATATCAACCATTTTTGGTGCATCACCATTTAGTTTAGGTTCCATTTTCAGTAAGCCTTCTCTATTTCCCCCCCCCATTGTTAGCAGTAGAAAATCTAGGACCTCAGAGATACATCAAAGGGAGCTAGCCCTTATCTATAGATTCTCCCCTCAATTTTTCCAGACCCACAGCATGAGGGGAGTCTCCATTATGTCACGTGGAAGACAGAATCCTAGCCTTCTGTCAAGGGTGCAAATCCACAGTATCAAAACTAACACAAGTGAGAATGACCCTAGTCCCAAGAAAAAGATTAAAGGAGTGGTTACTATATCTGAAAAGGAAAAATTTGTAAGCGGTTTGGAGAATAACTTTAAAAGCATGACACATTAATGGACTATAGCTTACAAGGAATGGAAGAAAACTATAGATAAATCTCTTTATTTTGGAATAGAAGCTGTGAATCAACTATTTTTGTGTTGTCTTTATTGTGTATGTCTAGTGAACTTATATGTTCTTCCTATTATTTTTGATCTTTTGGTATATGTTACTGGCCACTGAGCTGGTACTTTTGTACAAGTAAGGTCCCTCAAAAACCCACTTTTACCTATAATAAAAATAATTATTTTCACTTGTATCCTTATACATGTCTAGAATATGTGTTTTTAATTTATTTGATTTAGTATTTCTCATCATTTTTAAATCATCTCAATATTCTCCTGGACCAATGGATGTAAAATTATAATGAGATAAATATTCACCTACTTTCATTGGAGCTTCATTCTCACCATCATCAATATAATTTTCTTTGATAATTATATAATTAGGATCCTTTGAGTTGATTATTAAGGGAAGATATGGTATCTTCTCTTCTTATGTGTCCTTTATTGTCTCTTGTTGCCTTGATGTATCTAGAGTTGCCACTTTTTTATTGGTTTTACTTGAATCCCTGATGAATGTATCCTTTCTAATGGGATGATTTTCAATGGAGGTATTATGATAGACTAAAAAAAAATTGACTTTGGACTCCATCCCTCATTAGGTTTTATGATTTTGTAGTATTTAAATGGCTCATTATCTATAGGATGTGAATAAACATTTGTTATAAGCACCCATGCAAAGTAGATGGTATAACTTCCATTTCATGCATCCATGATCTACACAAGGGTATGTTATAATGAAATTTGTCAGGAATCTAGAACAACAAACATGCTCTGATGCCACTAGTTGGGATCTTGCTCCTCAGAAAGAGCACAGTATGATTACCAAATATAAGCAATTGAATATGCAGAAATAACCAGAAACACAAGTAACTAGAATTCACCAATAGCACAGAATATGAGAGACAATACACTATCTTGTATTAACACTAACAGAAAAGAATACAACAAAGAGCCGCCACACTCTTTCACCTTATAGAGATTCGCCACACCTCAAGTGTTCAGTAATTCTTCTCACACACACTCTCCTACACAAAAACGGTCCCAACAACCAACTCACACACAGAATTGGTGTTCACCTCACCAACCAGTCAGTAATAACCCTGCCCGTACATCAAGCACTCTATAGCACTTCAAGCTGATCTCTCATGAACCTGCAACCTGCAATTCAAAGACCAAACTTACATGTAGATCCCCAATGAGCTTGCAACAACCTGCAACTCACAGATCTTACAACTAGAAGGAGCTCTTCCTTTCTATCTCATGCCTTATACAATACATGCCAATGGGTCTATAAATAGATCCCTAACTCAAACAATAACTTAGACTCTTAATTTAGACAATTGTCCTCGCAGAACAAGACTCTAACTGGTCTCAACATGCAAACTCTTCGTTCACTTAACTAACTGTCCGTGAAACGGGCAGTTCTGGAACACACAGGAGACTGACGTCGATCCCTGCTTGTCTGGTTCTGCCGATGTCGGCCGACTTCCTGCCGTAGCTGGTGGCCTTCTGCACTGGACACTGCCGACGTCGATCCTACTGCCGACGCCGGTTCCTGTAGAACTCAGCAACCATCTGTTCCTCAGTTTGCAAAGGTTGAAGCTTTTAGCTCCACAACCTAACAATCTCCCACTTGGAGATAAATAGCTGCAACCTGTACATGTACCTGTACACCGTCTAGTTTGTTACCTTAGCTATGTATCCATCTTCAAAATCATCCTTGAAGACCAACCACCACAAAATCCGTGGTGCAAAACCTGTCATCCAAATTACCTACCACATCCACATCTACAACTATGTAGAAATAAACCTGAACTTGCATAGCATGTGCACCTGCTACTAGTCCCTGTAAGAATCCACTGAACTGCCCTCCAATGGTTCTCTCCCGGATTGGTTCCTAACTTGTGACAACTCCCACTGCTTGGGAAAACTCAGGTTTAGTACATACCATGCACTCAACCTCATTATGTGAATCAAGACACCTGTTCATAGAACTGTCCAACCATCGGCGTGCTAACCGGTTTCACACAATCATCTTGAAACAAAGTCAACACATGACCTTCCATGTCTCTAGAACACACTCTTGCCAAAGAATCTTGCTGCTCCCAGATTCTCCATGACAAACACCTGAACTAGCTTTACCTTTAGTTTAGCAATACCTGTATATGTAACCCTGCAAGAAGCACATCATACAGAAAATAGGATAGTGTAGCTAATACTATCCAACCTGGTAAAGAGAAACACAATGAACAAACCTCCATTGCCCTGCAGCTAATACAAGATCAAATACCCTGATCTTCCATCTCACGTATCCATTTCCGCTCTTCTTCATCCTTAACATCCATTCGTCTCTCAGTGCTTACTTCCAGCTGGCAACACTACCCAAAACACCTGTTTGGTTTTCCTCCAAGGAATCACATCCTCATCCATGCCTAGCTCCCACTGTTTCCTGGATCTACCTGTTCTGCTTCTTCAATAACTTCCTGGTCCTATGCCATAAGTGAGCAACAAGTAGTGTAAAAAAGGGAAATGACGAATTTAAGAACTTACTTACACCTTCAGTCCTCCATATGGGCGCTTGAGACTCCATGACAGCTTGCTGTCCACCCAAAATTCATCTCAGTGACCGATGCCGGTCACATCTCAGTTTACAGCCGACCGATGTCGGTTCCCTGCAACTGCCTCCCTGCCGACGTCGGTTTCCCCTGGCCGACGCCGGTCTCTGTCTGCCCCGAGTCACCGACGTCGGGCTGCACATAGCCGACATCGGTCCCTGTCTGGACACCGATGCCAGTTTTCCTGCCGACGTCGGTCTCTGTGTTTTTCTTGTGAGACCTGACTTTTTCCCGCGAGCTCCTTTTGGATCAAACCCTTGTCCAAATCACCCTTGCTCTGCTCAGAATTCACCTGCACCTTGTGCTGAACTCTGTCCGTCACTTTCTCCTTGAAAAATAAGGCTTTCCTGTTCTTGTCACTAACATCGGATTCCTCAAGAAACCTCACCTTCTTCTTTTGCATACAGAAATCACGATCCATGCCTTTCAAATCCGAAAGCATATCATTTGACTCAAGAACCAGCATCTCCTTCTTATCTATGTGACCAAGCCTATTAAGCCACATCTCCGAATCTACAGTTGAAGTAGATAACCCAGAAGAAGAATCAGTAAAACAAGTAGATAGATAAAGCGTACCTACTTTCTTACCTCTAGTTATAACAAGTGTACCCTTGGTAACCTTCCAAGAGTCCGCTGTGAGAGTTACTGTGCAACCCTCTTCACCCAAACTTCTGACAAAAATCAGATTCTGCTTCAGAACTGGGACGTGCATGACCTCCTTTAACACCCATGTGTTACCTGTCTGCAGTTTCAGCTTCACTTTGCCTTTGCCAACAATCTGACAAGACTTACCATCCCCTACACAAATTTCTCCAAAATCTCCCTGGACATACTCATGAAAAAATTCCCTATGTGGGGATGCATGAAAAGAGGCACCAGAATCTAATACCCAAGATTCTACTTTATCCAAAGAACATACCAGAGCATCCTGTGCAATGTAACTTGCAACATCTGCTTCTTCTTCATGTTCTTCATGCTGATCTGTACCTGATCTGCAATCTCTCTTTAAGTGCCCTTGCTTTCCACATTTCCAGCAGGTTATTCTGCCATACCTGGACTTGGATCTCTTGCCCGTCTTCGACCTTGATCTCCCACGCTCTATCTTCTCTCTTGGCCTTCCTCTTCCTTCAACACTCAAAGCATCTCCAGATGATTCACCTGTGTTTTTCCTGCGTATCTCTTCGTTCAAGATTACACTCACAATATCATCCACTTTTAAGACTTTTGAAGGAGACACAGTATTAGAAACTGCCATTACCAAACCTTCCCAACTTTCAGGTAATGAACACAAGATTAAGAGAGCTCTTATTTCATCATCAAATACAATATTGACTGAACTTAACTGGTTTACTAAACCATGGAAATCACTAAGATGGCTATGAACAGATCCACCTTCCAACATTTGCAAATTAAATAAACGCTTCATAAGAAATACCTTATTCGAAGCTGAGGGTTTTTCATATAAATTTGCCAAAGATTCCATCAACTCCACCATTGTCTTACACTGTGATAAGCTGGAAATCACAGATGATGCAAGACTCAATCTAACAGATCCCAGAGCCTTTCGATCAAGAACCTCCCATTCTTCATCTTTCATATCCAAGGGTTTGCTAGCAACCCCACCCAACGGTAAGTACAAATCTTTCTGATACAGATAGTCCTCAATCTGCATCCTCCATAATTGGTAGTTCTTGCCATTGAACTTTTCCATTCGTAGTTGACTGCTTTCTATCATTGCTCAACTCCCACTCAAACAGAAACCCTGTGAGTACCCTGTAATCAAAACACACTACCCAGATCTACACCAATCTGTTAGTATCCCAACCAAAAGCTCTGATACCAATTGTTGGTATCAAGCTTAAGAACCTACAACCAAGGCTCTGATACCAGTTGTCAGGAATCTAGAACAACAAACATGCTCTGATGCCACTAGTTGGGATCTTGCTCCTCAGAAAGAGCACAGTATGATTACCAAATATAAGCAATTGAATATGCGGAAATAACCAGAAACACAAGTAACTAGAATTCACCAATAGCACAGAATATGAGAGACAATACACTATCTTGTATTAACACTAACAGAAAAGAATACAACAAAGAGCCGCCACACTCTTTCACCTTACAGAGATTCGCCACACCTCAAGTGTTCAGTAATTCTTCTCACACACACTCTCCTACACAAAAACGGTCCCAACAACCAACTCACACACAGAATTGGTGTTCACCTCACCAACCAGTCAGTAATAACCCTGCCGGTACATCAAGCACTCTATAGCACTTCAAGCTGATCTCTCATGAACCTGCAACCTGCAATTCAAAGACCAAACTTACATGTAGATCCCCAATGAGCTTGCAACAACCTGCAACTCACAGATCTTACAACTAGAAGGAACTCTTCCTTTCTATCTCATGCCTTATATAATACATGCCAATGGGTCTATAAATAGATCCCTAACTCAAACAATAACTTAGACTCTTAATTTAGACAATTGTCCTCGCAGCACAAGACTCTAACTGGTCTCAACATGCAAACTCTTCATTCACTTAACTAACTGTCCGTGAAACAGGCAGTTCTGGAACACACAGGAGACCGATGTCGGTCCCTGCTTGTCTGGTTCTGCCGACGTCGGCCGACTTCCTGCCGTCGCCGGTGGCCTTCTGCACTGGACACTGCCGACGTCGGTCCTACTGCCGACGCCGGTTCCTGTAGAACTCAGCAACCATCTGTTCCTCAGTTTGCAAAGGTTGAATCTTTTAGCTCCACAACCTAACAAAATTGATTTAACATCATAGGTAACATATAAGGTAATGTCTTAGGGACTATTGTAATATCCAAAATAATCAACCAAATCACTTGTCGAGGAACATTTTCAAAGCCTTTGATGTTTTTATCTAATTTCTGAATAGATTCCATATTGACACTCAATGTTTTCTAAAATGTTATGTTACAGACACTCAATCTTGTTTCATTATCTACAAAGATATTCTTGAATTCATTATTTAAGATTTTTAATTTATTAAACAATGGGAGACTTTGAACTATAGTATGTTTAATAGGCAAGTCATCCTTATCAAAAGTTATCATGTCTTCATTATTATTTAATGCATATATAATGGATGTAAAATAGGGCAGTTCTACATCATTTGGGATAGTTGTGTCACATAATGTGGCATATAAGATATCCTTGTATATATTTGACCTCTTGAGTAGTTCTAAAATGGAAATTTTAGCTTGGGCAATAGTAAGTTTATCAGTTTATCAATGATATCATACATTTTAGTTGAATTAACTAGCATTGTGGGAGATGGAGGGGAATGAGGAGGGACATTTTTATTAGCTTCATTATGTCATGCATGATGGGGCACCCTATATCTTCTGGTTGTAGTAACATGGACCATGAGATATAATATAAACCTAAGGTTAATAATGGAGGCATGATGGTAGTTATCACAAACTTGAGGTCTAGGGGGAGGAGGAAAGAAAGGAGTCATACATGCTCTCTAATGTTGAGTGGCGACAGAAATCATCTTGGATTGGATATTAATATAAAAATAATTACTAAGGATAATTAAGGAATATTCATTATTAATTTTATCCTTAAGTTTATTAGACATGAGTTTGACCCATTCCATTACTTGGTTATAAAAGATATTGCCTATTTTAGGGGAATAACATCTAATGATGACAATCACATCTTGAATTAATAATTATAAAATATGTAAATCCATTATATCCATGATAAATTTATATGAATAAGGGGAACAATAAATAAAATATGAAACCCTAAAGAATAAATTTCAAACCCTAATAAGGTATAATAAAACCATAATGCAACCTAGGGCTTGTCATGCTCAAAATAATGATTAGGTTCACCAATATGTTTTATTTGATTTTGGCTTTAGTGGTTAAAAAAAGTTAAAAATTTTGCATATTTATATTGTATGTGGTATGTTTAAATTACATAGATCTAAATGTAAAAGGTAGAGTAAGATTGATTTATTGCACTTGTTATTTATAGAAATGACCAAGAGGATGGGGTAGTTAGTTTTTTTATGTTTCATCACATTATATAGTCATCATAAATACCCTAGAATGGATATGTGGTCACTTAGATTAGGAGAATGATTTTAAAAACATGCCTAGATAGATATAGTAATATACACATGCCTACAACAACCATATTTGTCTACTTTCCACTCAAAATGCCCTATGCATTTTTGTTGGTTTCTTCCACTATAGGACATTACACCTACATGTCAAGATGGATCGTATGCCATTTCAGATGCTCAATCTTGTGTGAATATTTAGATTGGTTATCTTTCATCTCAAAACCCTAGCTCCACTTTTGATAATTATTTCTCTTGTAAAAATGGGTTAGAATAAATGTGTTGGATAACCCAAACCATCCTATGCTAAGTGGATAAGCATTGCATAAATTTCAATACTATAAAGAGGGCTCAAAATCCATGTAGTTCTCCCACCTAATTATGTGTGTGATCAATAGTGATATAATATAACATAAGAAACTTGTGTGGCCTTCGATACTTGATAACATATAAATTTTTACATTATAATAGTATTCATACTTGGCTTAGTAACTTTTATTTTCTGGGGTTTTCATAATTGGATGATTTAGATCAGTGCCTCAAGGATGTGAAAATGTATTATGTAGTATGCAAGTGAAATACTAGATGCTTGTTATATATATGTTATATGGGAATAGGCTTAGGCTTGATATGTACACACACACACATGTAAATATGTATGATACTCTCTAGGTAAATTACCTCTATAAAAAACATGAAATGTGTGGTCTAATCCAAAGTAAGGGTTTGAATTTGAAAAATAACCATTTATAAAAGAAATGAAGTGATAGAGAAAGAGAGAAAGGAACTTTGGTGTGTTGGAAGATGTAGAAGAATGTGAGATTGTTGTTAAAGTGTCATGAATATTACTTACAAATTGTGTAAATTATGTCAACTAGGTTGACCTAGTTCTATAATTTCTTATTTGCTAAAACATGTGGAGATGACTATACCAACCTAGTCGACCTAGTATGTTTTATAGAAGTTGTCTAGAATACTATATCAACCTAGTCAACCTAGTATGTTTTCTGGAAACCTGTGAAAGTATTGTGTTTATCTATTCGACCTAGTATCCTATTTGAAAGTGAAAACTTGTATTGTGTTGACCTATTTGATCTAATAACCTGTATATGATGAAGACCTACACAAATAGAACATAGTCATTTTTATGTGATTGTATGTTAAAATTATGCATAGAAGTTATAAACTATACCGACCCTATCAGCCTAATATCACAAAAATAGAAAAATAATAAATAAAATGATAAAAAATGAAAATGTGAAAGAAAACCTGCAAGGGTTAGATTCACATTAGGCTCACCAAAATGTATGCAATCAAAAATACATCAAGTCTATAAATCAATCCTAACTCGAAGAAGATAGATCTTACTTACACTTTCAATTGGGGATACATTAGATATTCAAAAACATGACCAATATGTGGATCCACTAGACCTAATTAAGGGATCACAACAATATTACTAGGGAGGGTTCCAAAGCCTCCAATCAATCAATATCAAGCAATAACCCTAACTAAGCCATATGTTTTCATATTCACTAAACTAATAACAAGTAAAGTCTAATCTAGTGCTCACCAAAGCTTGTGCCATAAAGTGAGGGTAAAAAACAACAAAAGTAAACATGCATAAAAGATGTATTCTCACATCAATGTATATAAAATACTAATATATGGAAGAGAAGTATAAATTCATATCTATTTACTCTTACAAAGGAGGAAAAAAGTTAGGAATACTTACATTTGAAGATGAACCTATCGAGCTTTACTTTCTCCCTTGGCCAAGGTGATTCATAAGAAGTTGTTGTGGTATGTAAGGATGATAAGGATAAATTAGTCTAGGCTACACAACTTATAAATGCATCCAAAAGAATTCTACATAAGACAAGATCTGTATCTCTAAAGAAAGTATGAAACCCTAAGCTTGTTCCTCAAGTAGAATGGTGGATAAGCAAATGTGCAATATATCTTAATTTTTTTCTCTTCTCTTAATAATGGAAAAATGATCTTGTATATATAGGCAGATTTAACCCTAAGACCTTTTGAAAGTTTTGGCTGATAGGGTTGACCTAGTACTAATATTGACAAAAATTCACTAGGTCAAGGACTAGGTCGGCCAAGAGCCAAGCTAGACACTAAATAAATTTTACCAATAAGAATACAAGGTCAACCTAGTTGACCTAGTACTTTAAATAGTTAAAAGGGGTTTTAGGTTAGGAAAAGGGGATGAAAGGTAGGAAATGACTGGAGGAGTGTGCAAAAGAGAAGAACAAGCCTAGGGGAATGGTTTTCTAGAGACAAGTGTGTATATATCAAGTGGTAAAAGGGATAACAATCCTAAGAAGCACCAATGGTCTGCCCACCCCTTTCTTGGTTCACCCCTTAAGGTGTGCACTTAGAGAGATTGAGACTCAATGGTTTCCTATAAGATAGAGAGCATCAGTAATCAATAAAAGCTTGAAAATATTATGTGTATACATTTGTGTTCCAGTTAAATTCCTATGTCAACACAAGTACTTTATCTTAACACAAGTGTCTAGTGCCCTAAAGTCATCCAATTATAAATGAAACATATCCTAAAATTCAATACTAAGTGCTTTGATGTGAGATATTCTCCAAGAGGATTGGTATAAATATAATATCGACACTCATTCATTCCTCACCTAGAAACACCTATAAAAGACCTAAAGAGAGCAAGAAAACATATTAAAAGCACTCAAGTGAGAAAAAATTCCCTATGTTATCCTATTTCCATGTCAATCATAGGGATAACATATTTATAGGTCTAAAGTACTGAAGGTTTAGTCTGAGAGCCATATTTTCCAAATTATAAGCTAAGTCATTGTTGTACTTATTTATCACACATTGCATGATTCACACAAGCCAACACATGGGGAGAACTACATAAGTCTAAGGCCCTCTTCAGAGTATTGGCTATGTGGGTAACGCTCATTGATAGAGGGGTCTTTGGGGTAGCTTGATACCATGATCTTATTAACCCATTTTTCTCAAGGTCATTGTGAAAATGAAGAGATATGGCTTTATCATTTGACAATGAACAACAATCCATGACCAAGATATGAATGCACCAAAGCGAAGACAACATAGAACCCAAAAGTATCTAGTGGTTGCATCTAGTTTCAATAAGTATTTTTTACTAGACATCTACATCCATTCTAGATAGTATTGTCGATGCAACCATCCTAGGATAATGCATGTTTCTGAGACCACAAAGGCATTTAATCAAGAACTTGGTGACTATTCCAGTATATTATTATAATCTACATTTTGCCTATTCTAAATCCAAATTTGTATTAAAATCAAAACTAGTTAAATATCTTATTTTTATTATTATTACAATATCTAACATAGTTGTCTTTCCCTAATTTTAACATATCTCAGCATAATATATTTAGTATATGTTTTATCTAAATTTTGTAATTAATTGACCTACTATAGATATATTTATCATCCTTGTGCTTATTCATTTCTATATTGTTAACCCTATCTATCCCATTAAGATCCATATCCAATTTAGGGTTAAACAAAAAGATGAAAAAGGAGTCAACACGATGCTACCACTTGTAAAAATTCGAATGGAATTGAAAAGCCAACTTTGGTGGGTCATATAAAGTGAATTTTAGATATTTTGTGTTGAAATTAAAGTCTTTCTACTAAAAGGGATGTATATTAGCAATTTTTGGAGTTCAAATATATTTTTAAGCTAGCCAAATGATCATTAACAGTCTTGGAAGATGGGAAACATTTATTGAGTGGTGGAGAGCCATAGTTACCCTCATGATATGTAATAAAGGGCATAAACCTTGTCAGAAGATTTAAATCTACAAAAGACTTTTTAAGAGATTCAAAGGCATGGGAAGGGACAATTTTCACATTCCCATTGGCCTAGGATTGAGGGCTCTCCCTATAAGTAAATGAGAATCCATCCTTGTACTTAATTTTTTTTCTTTTTGAAAATGGACTTGGAGCTTAACCTTAGAGAGACTAGGATGAGATCTTGGGAGATGGATGCTAGTTGGAAGCTAAGTTTTAGAGGAAAGGTATTTACTAATCAATGGATGACCATTAATCATTATCAGAGGTCTTAAGGACCCAGAAACAATTTTTTTGAATATAAATTGGGAAGCCTAAGGGAAGTCCTAAGTGGAAACCCTACTTTCTTAAACAATTAAACGTATCCATGATATCACCCCAACTCAACTTTAAGAGTGGAGGACCTCGGGGCAGCCACTAACTTCACACCTAAACATTTTTTTGTCCATGCAAAGAGATATGTTTTGAGTGTTATTGCATTTGATTTTATCTAATGTTACTTTGTCACTATTGAATTTTTATTTGGAGATCTTATCATTATGTATGTTTTTCCATGTGGACCCACTAAGGGTGGCTAACTAGGGTCCCGAGGCATGAACAAGAAGGACTAGAAGTTTGGCCTTCCCTCTAAGACCTCATTTCTCTATCCATTAAGATTTTCCTCATCCCTATTGTTGAATGAGAGAGCCTTTGTAGACATTTATAAGGATAATTAGGGCTTTAGTGATTTGGGATGATTTAACAGTAAGGATGGGAGATCCAATAATAGAGATAGAGTGCTCTATCATTTAAGGGATAACCTAAGATATTTTAGGCTCCATTTAAGGTCAAATGAGACCTTGTTGACTTTATAATTATCCCTTTTGGAAAATTCAACTTAGAATTATAATTCTTTTTGTGAATTAAGGTACGGGTTTGAGCCCTTTGATTGGCCAAAACTAGCCAGATTCTCATTTTAACTCCATTGATCATAAGAATAAGTCATTTGAACTTGGACCATGTAATAACCTCTCTATATTGACTGTGAGCTCAAACCAAGATCATAGGGGGAATGGGGCTCTCTAGGATCATAGAGGCCAAGTAGGCCATCCATGTCATAGTGGGTTAGCTAGTGCAAGAAAGGTCAACATGGGATTTATGACAACCATACAACCCCTTGTGTATTGGTAATTACATCTGATGTTTTATTTAACCTACTTTATTGGACTCTTGGAGCATTTAGGTCACCTTGTATGTGTAATCTACATAACGTTTTTACTTATATTTGTGTGGATTTCTTCATGTGAAATTTTGGGCATGACAATCTCTCTATAATGTTTGTAATTGCTTAATAAATTCATGTGAACAATGAAAATATTCTCTATGATTCTATCACATCAAGTTTGACTCTACAAAACTATTTAAGCATTAATAATACATTATGAGACTAATGATTTATGGTTTTAATTTTTATGTTTGAGTTGGATATATATATGTTGTATGGTTGATAGTTATATTATTTTTTTCATGATCAATATTATGATTGGATATCATTTGCATATGTTATATTATGCCTTACGATCATGATGATTAGGTAAGTGCACAGAGTTGGGGGGTAATCTCATGAACATTTACCCTAAAATGTATGTATTATTTAAATTTAGGCTTAGATTTCCTAGCCATAATGTGTATGCATATGAATACATAATGTGTATGCATTATGAGTACATAACACATGCACGTTAAGTTGATATTTCCAAAAAACAAAGTTGAAGGGATATGTGGGTCTTTTGTGCTATGTGACAGGAACATGTATAGGTTTTGTTGTAATGCATACATGTTCCTTTAACATTACATAAATGAATCAAAAAGGATGTATATGAAGGGGTAGATGGTATGTTTTACTAAAATAAATGTTAAGTATAAGGAATATAAAAGTAAAAATATGAATTTATTTTAGTAAATATAATAAATTAAGGTCACTCTACATCTGATTGAATTGGTCTCACAACTATACGCCTTATGATGTTGGAGATAGTTTTTAAAAATATAATTTGGTCAATACTTAAGCATTTTTAGGCTCTCAATATTGAACATAGGAATTTCAGGGCATAACTTTAACAATTGATGTCTATTTTGGCTAAACATATAATCATTTTTTAGATTTTTATACCTTTTGAACTTCTTGTTGGCATTTCTAGGAGTCTTAGGTTTGTCAAAATTGAAGTTTACAAACCACTCACTTTGAATTCAAGTTAAAGTAAATGTCATTGGGGTATCATTATAGACACCAATAATTTATACACCATAATTTTGAATGTCGAAATACCCCTAGACCACCTTGGGACCCCCTTGGGACCAATTTGATCCTTTCACCCCTAATTGAGCCTAACCATAGTCAATTTGACCTAATAACTAAAACCTACCTTTTGACCAACCTTGCCTTTGACCCCTGACTATCGATGGTCAAGATGACTGTCGACGGTCACCTTGATCGCCAACAGTGAAGGTCCACCATCCTAAGCACTAACATGCAAACATCCACCTCACTTTTTTGAAATTAACTTTTCTAAATCTACCATTGCATGCGTAAGTTATAATTAGAAGGCCTAGTTAATGTCTTGTTGCACCTTTTCTTCCTCACTTATAAGCAAAGAGGAGTAGGAGGTAATTAGGATGGACAAATATCAAGAGCTTTTGCATCTAGATCTTTTTTTATAGGTATCTCTCTAGTAATCCAGCCATCACATTAGAGAGTCAACTTATTGTCTCCCCTTATATGACATATAAGTACCATTACTCTCCTAGAATCATGTCAAACTCCATTAAAAAGCTAACCACCTCAACCATCCACTAGATCAACCTCTAGTAAAATAAGTACTTGTTTTCTAATATTCATTTACTTTACTTTAATTTTACAATTAACCCAACACCAACCCATATTTTAGAATCCAACTTTGTGATCCCTTTCAAATAGTCTATTTATTACCAACCTCTAATGCATAGTAACCGTCAATAGTCACTTTGCCTGTTGATGATCTATCCAACCGTCGACGATCACCTTGACCATCGATGGTCATCCCAATTAATGATGGTCACTATGGAAAAAAAATAGCAAGTTATTTTCACCCTCTTACACCCAACCAAATCCATTTTTTTGTGTCCCTACCTGTCTATAGACCCCTGCTTGATTTTTTGAAATAGACCCGAGCCATTTAGCACAGGTATTGACCTATTTATTTCTATATTATTCATTTTAGTCTATTTCTTTATCAAGCACTTCTTGTGTTCAATTTCAATAGTTTTTTATTATTGATGCAAGTACTTTATCATTATATTTATAAACTTAATTGTTTAAAACATGTGGATTGATAGTCCCTGAGGAAGCTCTTGCTTTTGGCATCTAGCTATCGCTAAGAAATCTACCTAACTATCTATCTAACTAACTATTTACTTTAGTGTTGTCTTATTTTCAAGTCATACTCTTCAGCCAAAGAGGATTTCTTCACAATCATCTAACTCAATGCATGCACAATCAATAAGGTTTTTTAACCATACTTGTATTTTGTTTCTTCTTCTTCCTTTCTCAAAATATAAGCTAAAATTCACTAAAATATTTTGGCACACCCAGTGGGACCCTTGTGTCTTTACTTGGGTTTCTTTTGTTTGTATTTATATGCTCTTCTCCTTATTTTGTTCTCATAAATGAAATCAAAGTTTTTTTTGGGTTTAAACTTGACTACATACATTGGTTGCTTGCAAGTTTATCTCACTTAGTTAAAATTAAAGCAAAGTAATTTGATCGTAACATCATTCTTGTTTCACATGCTCAACCAAACCACCTTCATCAATTAAACATCAAAACAACTTGAGACAAGGCCTGAGTAGGATTTCATCACCTAGCGGTCACCTTACCCTTTCCCAATAATCCTACTTAGAGATCATTACCAAGGCGAGAACCAATTCAACACTTTGGTTGAGTATAAACTTTGAAAATTGGTATATGTTGGCTAAGTACCTAACACCCTTATCATTATGGTGTGTGAAGTGAGGGGGTAGGACCTAATAACAAATCATGTATTTATTCTCAATATAGACCCCTTTTGAGAACCTAAACACAACCTGAAACCAACCATAAACTTCTTTTTTAGTACCTATTTCACAAGCCAATTTCAATCACATAATTTCTTGAAAGCTTAATGCATAAGCCAAAAGAGAGACTAAAAATAACTTTAGGACTTAACGTACTTTTTAGGGTGTATTTGATTTCTTTGATCATTTATTATCTTCTCTCTGTTTGAGTGGTGAGATTGTTTATGTACTCTCTTTCCCTAATCTTGTATGGTTCTAACTCATCAGTAACGAAAGACCCTAGTAGGACAAAACCCATCACCAGACCAATTAGCCTCTTTACCTCCTCATCCATAGATTATGTATTTAAACCAATAGACTCTCCTCACCCTTTTAAAATTCCATCTTTCCCTCAAGAAGTTCCCCAAGAGATATAAACTTTGCCACTTTCTTAGATAATAATCATGTGGCCCTTCAGTATTATCTTAACACCATGCATCACCGTACTCTTGCTTTGATTCTACCTATGGACCCACCTTATGGCATGCCTTCCCACTTTATGGTAAATACTTTTATTACTATGGTCACTACCCAACTATTGACTACCCAAGCTTCCTCATTTACCAATAATCCCTTTGATAGTACTATGGAAAACCAACCTAAAAACACCCTTATACCTTCCACCCCCACCAATAAATTCTCTACCTATTATAGCATGGAATTTCACCCTTTTGAGAGAGTTATTCAAGCTCTCTCACTTCCAGCTACAAGCATGGGAACAACCTCGGACTGTGGGTATCTTGTGGTGAGTTTGAACCTCTAAATTTTTTAATGAAGCTAGTTCTTTAGATGCTTCACTTCAGCTTGTCCCCACACACTAAAACATATTGTTAACCAAGGAAAAAGGAGAGAAAGATAACATGAAAGGTAAACCTAAGATAAGGGAGGTGATGTATCAAAATTATGGGTTGATCTACCCTGCTCGACTCTTATCACACTAATGAAACAAGCAAAAAATAGATTCAAGCCCCCAAATATCTATCATACATTCATGTTTCATGAGGAGGTTCACTAAATGATTTAAGCTAATGGAAATGAAGGGGTAGGTCTTGAGTAAGACTCTAACTATTCACAATATCCACATACGAGCTTCAATCGATAGATGTAGAAAACTAAACATGACCTGCATAACAAGATGAGCTAGTAACTAGGTGAGACCATAATTTGACAAGGCAGAAAACTCTACCACATGTGCAAATCTGACATGTACACACTATACTAAAACAATGGAGTCTAAAACATAGTCTTTTATTCATATCAAGAGGTTACAAGGTCTATCTTGGTAGAAATTGGTCATGCTCAAGGGAGGGAGTAGATAAAATATAGAGAGCGATCCAATAACCTTTTTGGCTCAAGAGACTCTATTTGTATTGCTGACAGAGAAAGAGAAATCCCATAATTGCATGAGAGTAAGGAAAAGAGAAGTCATCGATGACTATGAATTTTACTTGAGCTCCCTTTGCATTAAAAGTATGCAATTACCTTGATTGTGAGATGTACCATCTAGAATCACCACCCATCTCCTTGAGCTCTTAATGCATTCAATTCTCTTATTTGGAACTACATGAGCCATATTGGTGGTAGTTGCATGTCACTACTAAGTATGAGTGATTTATCCTTGTATTTGAAACTCAGCATGTTCTTTACTATAATCTAGACTATCCTAGTTGGTCTTTGCATGATCATTACTCCACCTGGATGCATCTAATCCCCATTTGACCACTTTGCATGTTATGGAAGTGAGATGTATGCACTTGTGTCACTTGTACTTGATTGATTGTCCCCTTGGGTTTTCTGACCATTGACCTTAATGTTCCATGGTCGTTTGCTTTTTGTGGACTATTTTCCATAATTTTCCTTTTATAACTATCTATTTTACTCATTCCTTCAGGATTTTGACTCTTTGTAACTTACTTATTGCCTCCTTAATTTGATGTTTTGAATGATTATGACTTATAAAATAATTTAATTATTTCACCTCAAAAAACCTGAAGACTTGCCTCTTGAAGAACCTATGAACCACCACCCAAGACCAGCTTAAGTTTGTCATGTCCCTTTACTTAATTTGGGTTTTTGACTGCTTGCAACTTACTTCACCTTTTAAGCAAGGTAGCCCCACAAACTTGAAGTCTTCTTGCTGAGAGAACCTAAAAATCACAAACCAAGACCAATTAGAGCTTCTCAAATGGTACTACTTACTTTGGATATTACTTAGAACTTATAAAGTGAAATAAGTAGTGTTCCTTCACAAAACTAAAGTCTTCTTGCTTGACAAACTTGAAGTATTTTGAGAAAAAGCTCAAAGTATTTTAATTCTTAAATCCCTAAGCCTTCTCCTTCCAAGAACTTGAAGCTATCTGTTGTTTTCTCTTAGAAGCTTGAAGTTGTTTTGAACTTGCCTCTTTTGCTTGAATGCCCATCTTCTTACACTTAGGCAAAATTTTGGTATATGGGCCAAAAATGGCCAACATTTCTAGTGACTCATAGGGAAGCATGCTTGCTATGTTTTAGAACCCAACTAATGTTGCCTTATCTAGTCCATTGGGTATGGAGTCATCAACCTCTGCAACTAGGCTGGTCTAAAACTAGATATAAGGTTGACCCTTTCTGGAACTTCCTATTGAAATAACAAGGACAACAAGAGTGAAATAAAATAAAGTACCCAAGGCAATTAGGGAAAGGAAAAATAGAACATAAAGGAAATGTGCACAAGGCACTTAGAGGAAAGCATGAAATCTATCCTAATATATATAAGGTTACAATTTACAAGTATCTCCCTCCTAGATCAAATAAGAAACTATGAGTATCATTCACCTATAGCAATCCAAGATGAAAAATACCTTACTTTGGAGGTACTATAATTGGTGAACCAATAAACTTTATGGTCGATCCTTTTGGTATATTCTCTAATGGATGGAATGGATCAAACATGTCTCCAATGTAGACATACTAGTTCATCTCCTCCAAACTTGGTTCATATTGGACTGTAGGGGTTGTTTCAATATTCTCATTTCATGGCTTAATTTTATGCTCTAAATTAAGCACAACATGTGACAGCTCCTTTGAACTGATGCTTGGTTTACTATCTAGACCTAAGTAGAAAAGCTCCAAATCATCTAATAGGTAACTTCCTCTTGGTCATCTAAGACAATGCCAACTTCAACTCCATATTTGTTTTTTTTGCTTTAAAAGGAGCCATATGGTAGTTTTTTAATCCATTTAAGGCCTATCATGTTATATTTTTGTGGCTCTAGATCTGACCATTCCCCTTCATTCTTGAAGACATCAATATTGCTTTTAATGGACAATTCATCTTGGGATTAGTCAACTTCTTCAACCTGATTGGTGAATTCATCCTCATAGTCTAGAGGAGGCATAGGCTAGTTTAGAACCTCTACCTAATCCATGAAGTCATGGTACAGTTATTATCATACTTCATCTTGATCTTCTTACTCATTCACAACCTTTCTAACATGGTCAGCTAACTGATTGACTATGTCAATCTTTGCACGTTAGTCATCTTCATCTATAGCCACACCAAATGGAAGCTCTTGGGACCACAAAAAATCTTCTTTACTTTTAGTCACATGTTTAATACACACCTCTTTAAGTATGAAGGCATCAGTACTGCCTTCAGGTTTTAACTCATCAATGTCAAAGCCATGTCATAAAAGCTGGTCCAAACCTGATTTCTCCTCCCTTTTCTAGATTGGACTGTGTTTCATGATCTCCTCATCATAAACACTTATGTTGTCTTCTTCAGGCTCAAAATTGACTATAAGCTCCTCCTCTATTCCTTAAAAAATAGGCTCTTCCTCCAAGAGGTAGATGGTGGGAGGGTGAAAAATTTCACCTTGCTTGTAGCTTGAGAGAGTGTCTTTCTGGCTAGGTACTTTGAGTGGTCTCTTTGGTGGATCTTGAGGGAGGGATAAAGAGTCTTAGAACTCTTTTAGGGCAAGCTCATTGAGCTAAGCTAACCCCTCTATTTTATATTCTTTAACCACTAAATCCTCCTTCTCTTAAATTGGCTGAACTAATTTCTAAGATGGAAATGTGCAGGGAACAGCCACCTTTTCTTCTTTTTAAATGAGTACAAGAGAGGGTGGTTTCACAAGAGAGGGCATGACATAGCCAGGGTCAAAATTATTGGAGAAGATCTATGATGAAGGGGATTCAAACTCTTGAGTGGGAATGGCCGTAAGGGGGTTGATTTGAAACATAGGACTGATTGCACTAAGTCTATTGATCTTCATAAGACATCAACATACTTTTTGAATTTTGCACAATGTTTTTCAACCACACCTTATTCTCCCCCTCACAAACTACACATTATTCATCCTCACAAACTGACCACCTATTCTTGACCAGCTGAAGAGTATTTCTTGCCTCTTGTAGGACATGAATAGGGATGACTAAAAAAAGTTCTAAACCCCTACTAATCTACCTTATCAACTCAGTATAACTTGATAATGCTTGCTTGAATCCTGACAAGGATGTAACAAGATAAACATAGTCTTGACAAGGGGAATTAGAGAACTGATTTGAATGCTTAGGAGGTTGATCTTGGTCATACACAGGAGTGGAAGGGTGGCAAAGGCCATGATAGGGCTAATAGGTTGTTTAAGGGCCACTTGGGGGGAACACATAAATATTATTATCTTGATAAGTGTGATATTGAGGTAGCAAATTAGCATACTGGTCAAAATATGATTGATTATATATACCAGATAATGATGATTAGGCACTTGGATTGTTCAAACTAGCTGATAAATGTTTGGAGTTGCCATTGATGTTTGTTGAATGCCTCTAAAGGCTGATATGCAGAAGAACAACACCAAAAATATTTTTATTATTTTGGACCTTAGTCCCACTAGGCATGTTAAAAACTATTGTAGCATGGAATTTCACCCTTGTGAGAGAGTTCTTCAGGCTCTCTCACTTCTAGCTACAAGTGTTGGAACAACCTCAAGCTGTGGGTATCCTGTGGTGAGGTTGAACCTCTAGGTTTTTTAATGAGGCTAGTTCCTTAGATGCTTCACTTTATCTTGTCCCCACACACTAAAACCTACTATTAATCAAGGAAAAAGGAGAGAAAGATAACATGAAAGGGAAACCTAAGCTAAGGGAGGTGATGCATCAAAATTATGGGTTGATATACCCTACTTGACTCTCAGAACACTAATGAAACAAGAAAAAGACATATTCAAACCCCTAAATATCTATCATACATCAGTGTTTCATGAGGAGGTTCACCAAATGATTTAAGTTGAGGGAAGTGAAGGGGTAAGTCTAGAGTAAAACACTAACCAGTCATAGTATCCACATATGAGCTTCAATTGAGAGATATAGAATACTCAACATGACCTGCATAACAATATGAGCTAGTAACTAGCTGAGAACATAATTTGACAAGGGAGAAAACTCTACCACATGCACAAATCTGACATATCCACACTATACCATAACAATGGAGTCTAAAACATAGTCTTGTATTCATATCAAGAGGTTACAATCTCTAATTTTATAGAATTTGGTCATGCCCAAGGGAGGAAGTAGAGAGAATACAGAGAGTGATCCAACAACCTTTCTGGCTTGAGAGCCTCTATTTATATGGCTAAGAGAGAAAGAAAAATCCCATAATTGCATGAGAACAAGGAAAAGAGAGGTCATCGATGACTACCAATTATACTCAATCTCCCTTTGCATTAAAAGCATGCAACTACCTTGATCATGAGATGTACCATCCAGAATTTCCACCCATCTCCTCGAGCTCCTTATGCATTTAGTTCTCTTATTTATAACTGAGCGAGCCATACTGGTGGTAGCTACATATTATTTCCAAGTATGAGTGATTTGTCCTTGCATTTAAAACATAGCATGTTCTTTACTACAATCTTGACTATTCTAGTTGGTCTTTGCATGCTCACTGCTCCACCTCAACACGTCTAATCCCTGTTTGACCACTTTTCATGTTCTAGAAGTGAGTTATATGCATTTTTGTCACTTGTCCTTGAATGATTGTCCCCTTGGATTTACTGACCATTGACCTTAATGTTCCATGGTCATTTTCTTTTTATGGACTATTTTCCATAATTTTCCTTTCATAACTATCTATTTTACTCATTCCTTCAGGTTTTTGACTCTTTAAAACTTCTTACTTCCTTAATTTGGGGTTTCCACTACTTATGACTTATAAAATAATTTAAGTCTTTCACCTCAAAAAACCTAAAGACTTACCTCTTGAAGAACCTGTGAACCACCACCCAAGACAAGCATGGGTTTGTCATGTCCCTTTACTTATTTCATGTTTCTGATTGCTTGCAACTTACTTCACCTTTTAATCAAGGTATCCCCATAAACTTGAAGTCTTCTTGCTAAGAGAACCTAAAAGGCACTAGCCAAGACCAATTCAAGCTTCTCAAATGGCACTACTTACTTACTTTGTGTATTACATGGAACTTATAAAGTGAAATAAGTAGTGCACCTTCACAAACCCAAAGTCTTCCTACTTGACAAACCCAAGGTCTTCTGAGAGAAATCTCAAAGTCTTTTACTTGTTAAAGCCTAAAGCCTTCTCCTTCCAAGAACTCAAAGTTGTCTATTGTTTTCTCCTAGAAGCCTGAAGTTGTTTTGAACTTGCCACTTTTACTTGAATGTCCATCTTCTCACACTTAGGAAAAAATTTGGTATGTGGGCGAAAAATAAATAACACTACCCTAGGAACAACCCAAACATTAGTCACCTATACTCCCCTCAACATGGGAGTACCTAGCATTACTATTGCTAACCTTCCTTTAGCTACCTCTAATCCACTAACCACCACCCCACTTAAAAATATTGTGCTACCTATACCTTCTACCTTACCACTAATTACCATAAAGGTCACTACCCTTCCTTTGATCACCAACCTAACCACCACTTCTACCCAATGGTTACACATTGCACCAAACTTAGGATACATCCCTAACCCACAAGGGCACATATCTCTACCTACTACCCAATGATCCACATCCACCTACCCATACATAACTTCCACCCAACCCCCTATGTCCACATACTAATATGTGATAGCTTCTCAACTTCCAACCAATTATCAAATGTCACCCAACCACCATAATACTATGCATGTTACAACCTTTTGAGTGCATAACCCCAAATAGATATAATGAAAATGCTCATGGATAAAATGACTACCTTAGAGTCATACATCTTTGATGCTCATAACATCTTATTATATGAATAGATTTGTAATGAACCCATTCACCCATTGGTCCATATCATACCATACCCTCCCTAATGGGAACTTCCCAAGTTTTCTAGGTTTTAGAGCAAGGAGGATCCCCAACAACACCTTAGGGCATTTAGGCATAAATGTTATTTGATTACCCATGATGATGCCCTCCTTCTTCATACCTTACCCATGTCCCTATCTGGTCTAACATTGGATTGGTATAGTACCATAACCAAACATTATCTCTTCTCCTTCACCTAGCTGACCCAAACATTTTTGGATCACTTTTTGATAAATGTCTCCAAGAAAGTTTCCATCACTGACCTTTACTCTATCTGTCAATTTGGTGATGAATCTATTATTGATTTTGTATCTCATTGGAGAAGCCTAATCAACCAAATTTTCTTCTCTTTACCACAACTCTAATCAATAGAGCTTTTTTCTTGAGCATGTGCCAGATACATCTCTTCTACATTGCATGTTCAAAGATTTAGAAACTTTGATGAGGCTGTTACTATGGCACATAAGCTAGAAAATAGAGCCATTGATGAAGGAAAGTTAAAATTTAAAAACAAAAACTCCACCTACAAAACCAATAAGGCCTCTTCCTCTAAACCAAACAACCAAACCAATACCAAGAGCAAGATCAAGGGAATTGTAAATGTGGTTGTCCTTAAAGCTACCCCTCCACCATCTATCAATCAACCAAATTCATCCAATTCCTATAAGTAAAACAATAGGAACCAAAACTAAAATAATCAGAAGTAGTTTACTCTGCTTGGGGAATCTTATACTTCAATCCTGGAGAATTTACTAAATGCTAATATCATACAGCTTTCTCTTATTAAGCCCCCTCAAAAATTTGATTCTTCTCATCCTACACATATCTGGTACAATGAGAATGACCTATGTGTTTTCCATCGATTAGTTGGGCTTGATGTTAGTAGGTGTAATACCTTAAATAGTGTTGTCCAAGCCCTTATTGACAAGGGGAAGCTAATATTGGATAACCCCAATGCACCTTTTAACCAAGCCCTTGATATTTTTAGGCAACCTTTTCCCAATCATGCACCTACCAAAAATGAGAGTAACATGATTGAGTGTTCTCATGATGCCCATACCGTCAACATGGTTCTTTATGTGCTCATTATTGAAGAACCTACCACCCAATTTACCTATTATTTTCCCTCTTCACTTATTGAGGTAGTGGATTCAACTTCTCTTTTCAAGGCCCAAATAGAGGAATCCCCCCTTTATCCTCCACTTATTGAGGTAGTGAAACCATCAACCCCTTCTTTGCTTGTCATACTAGAGCAAATAACTATCACCACTTTACCTTCTCCCTCAACCACCAAACAATTTGCTTCCCCTTTAGAGATCATTCCCAAAGAGGATGCTCTCATGTATACACCTCCCACAGAGGAGTCACCCATCCAAACCTTGCATCTTCTGATTGAGGAAAAGGATGAGGTCACTGCTCCCTTTTCTCAACCTATGGGTTTATTTTTTGAATCCACTATCTAGGGAACCAAACCAGTCTATAAACCATTCTCTACACTAGTTCAGAGATTGTAATTTATCTCCAAACCCAACATAGATTGGGCCACATTTTGGGAACAATTTGGGCTCCCTTACATCTCCAAAAAGGAACCTCTAACCACACCTTTGGTGAAACAACCCACCACCTTTGTTATCCAAATCTAGTTTATCAACTAAACCAATGAAAACCTATACCAACCCAACCACATCTCAACCATCCAAAGTAACCAAATCCCAAACCAACCAAAAACCTTAGCATCTTCCCTACGTAGAGCCTTAATCACCCATCCTTGAAACTAGAGCTAACCTCACCAAACCCAACAACCAAACACAAAAGTAAATCAACCAAGGAAGAAAAGCCACCAAAAGGACATAAGGCCAAAATTATACCTCCTTCAACATTGCTTTCTATTTTGAGGCCTCATCCCTCCACTTTGGTTGGGAACCTACCTATCTTGACCATAACCTTACCATTATTACTGGTTACACTGACACACTTACTTTCTAACACACCCACCTTCACCGAGCCATCAATATCTAAACTAACTACCTTTAAACCCCTACCTTTGATTTATCAACCTCTACCTTATGAAAACCAAAACCTCTAACTAAAAATGCCACCTTACCCAAACCTTCAATCACCAAACCCACTTCTAAAATGTCTTCCATCCTGCAAACTAAGACCAAAACCTATAAACCCTTTCCACCTTTAGTTAAGCCTTACTCAACCAATTTCCAAAGGTTACTACAATATTCATGCTTGACCTTACCTCCCCTCAGACCATTGGAACCTCTAGGTTTGAAGCCCATCTGGTATAATGACCACCACATGTGCTCCTATTATAGGACACTAAGGCATGAAATAGAGAACTATAAAGCCCTCAAAACCATAAACCATTAGATCTATGATGAATATGATCTATTAATATATGAACCTCCCATGATCCCATTACCAATCTAACCAATAGTGACCTTTACCCAATGCCTACCTACTCCTCCACTCTCATCTTAGAGTGACAAACAGCCAAACCAATCTCCTACCCTGACTCTTCCCTCTACCCATACTATCCATATGGTCACACAATCACATACTCAGTAAAAGGATAAGGGGAAGGCTAAAGTGTCCATTCCATAGATGTACCCATCTCTCACCTCCTAACCAAGTCAAAATCAAGCACACTCAGCTTCAGCGAAAACCAAGATATACATCTTGTGTACCTCCTAATTTGACACCTCTAAATCAATCAAAAGAGTGGTTCTCAAATAAATTTACCAAACCCCAGTGAAGATGAGTTTATATGATTGGATTTCTACTTCACCTCATCATCACCAAGTAATGATAGATGCATTACAATCAATAGAGGTCCAACTTAAAGACCCTTAACCTCTAGCAGCCTTTGTTGGCACTCTCCAAATTTATAACTATCACCTTCAAGGATTTGGAAATACATTCTATCCATCTAGATGACCCATATCCCCCTCTCTTCCATTACTTCCTCTATCAACCAAACCCACATCAAATGGGTAATGATTGATGGGGGACCCATTATTAACATCATCTCCTCTCATGCCTATGACCAACTCAAACTACCAAATAATGTCATGTTTGAAACCTTGATCATCCTACGATACTTCAAGACACCATGGCCATTACCCTAGGAATTATTGTCCTTCATATCTGTTTAAGACCCTGTATGCTCCCCAAACTCTTCTATATAGTGAAAGGCGAATTCCAATATAATTTTTTTTTAGGATGACCCTAGATCTGCTCCATGGGTTACATCCCTTCTACTCTTTATCATTGCATTAAATTTGATCACAAAGGTTAGGTTGTCTATAAAAGCTAACTCAAGTCACTTTTCATTATGAAATATGACTTACTGACCTAATGATGTCCTCCTACCTGCATCTAACACACCCACATTAGCCAAAGATAAGCCCTAAACCATGAAGGATGACCCTGTATCCTCTTCTACCAATGAGCATCTACTAGCTCATCCATCCCTTCAGATCAAATTCCCACCTCAGACCACTTGGAATCCACATTCCAATGTCTTTCATTAGGATAATATCACCTCCTTGCCCTTGATGCTTTCCCTACTCCCCAAGAGTATGAGAAACTTGACCACCAACCTAGATATGACCCCAATATCATAACCATTAGTCCATTTGGACCTTCACACTATCAGACCCATTTTATCTATGCAGGTCTTGAAAAACCTATTAACACTTTTACCACCTCCTCTTCACCTTGGCCATTCACCTCTAGCTTTTCCTATTTGGACAACCCAAGCTTTGCTAAGACATACCTCCATAGGTGTTCCTAGAAAGGCTTTGGTATAGGATGATATGAACATGGCCTACATGAGTTGATTTTTATTGAGACCAGAAAGCCTCATGAGAAACATGGCCTCGATTTCATTCTACCCAACAAGAGGAAATCCAAACCACCTCCCACCACCATTGTTGAGGAAGACATTACTTCCTCACCCACCTCTTCTCCACCTTAGTATGAGGAGGATAACATCATCCCACCTAACTTTTTTTCATTAACATGATCAGTCTTGGACCCCTAACTTATCAAAAGGATGGGGCAATTATAACCATCCCTATGACCCATCCTAAGATGATAGGAGATGACTCTCCTACCATTAATACCATTCAGTGCTAAGATGACGATTACATTCTCACCTATCTTGGTGCATCAAATTCTTCCATCCATAAATCCCTTCCTCTTGAGACTTTGATCATGTTAAATGAATCCACCATGGATATCAACTTGGGCACTCCAAACAACCCTACATTGTTAAAATGGGCCAATCAATAAATTTTGAGGAACTTCAGGACTTCCCCTCCTTCCTCCAAGATTGCATCATAGCATTTATTTGGTCTTATAGTGACATGCTTGGAATTGACCCCGTTATTACCACCAATAACATAGTCACCAACCATGATGTCAATCCCATTAAGTAAAAAATTTAATGAATGCACCCTCACATAGCCCTTCTCATCAAAGAGGAGCTTCAACATCTCCTATCTTTCAATTTTATTAAACCCATTTACTATCCCCAATGGGTCTTGAATGTTGTACCTATCACCAAAGCCATAGGGGGACTACATATTTGTGTATATTTTCATGATTTCAACCTCATTTGCCCCAAATATGACTCTCCTCTACCAAGCATCGACCAACTAGTTAATCTTACAGTTAGCCACAAGATGTTATCTCTCATGGATGGATTCTTGGGTTATAATCAGATCCTAGTTCCCACTAAAGATTGACACCAAACCCCATGGGGGACCTTCTCCTACAAAGTCATGCCTTTCAAATTAAATAATTCCAGTACAACTTACCAATGTGACATGATTTATATATTCCACAACCTTATCCATAATATTATCAAAGCCTACGTAGATGACCTTCTTAGGAAATCCAAATATCGTAAGGATGATTTGGTCATTCTCAAGATTATCTTTGAGTGACTTATCCATTACCATGTCTACTAAACCCTAAGAAATGTATCTTTGGGGTCCTGTTAGGAAAGATTCTTGGATTCATTATCTCCCTTCATGGTATCTAAGTTGATCCTACCAAGATCAAAGCAATCTTCAACATTCTTCCTCTAATTAACCTTAAGTAACTCTATAATTTTTAGGGGAAGCCTAATCCATTCATTATTTTGTCTCCTACATTTTGGACTAATGCCAACCCTTCCACCACCTTCTAAATAAGTATTTCTCTTTTAAGTGTAACAATAATTATTAAAAGGCCTTTGATTCACTCAAAAGGTACATTTTATCTTTACTTGTCCTAACCCCTCCCAAGGATGACCAACCTTTCTACCTATACATCTCCACCACTGACCACTCCTTAGGGGTGATACGTGTTCATCGAGATGAATAACATAAAGATAAATCCATCTACTACATCAGTCACATGCTTGTAGAGTATGAGATTGGATATACCAATATCGAGAAACTTTGCTTAGCCTTAGTCTTTGTGGCCACCAAACTTTGTCATTACCTTATTAACCACAAAACCTATGTCATCACCAATACTGACCCACTCAAATATATACACTTTAAGCCATACTAAAACCAATGTATGGCCAAGTGGCTCATGATTTTAGCAAATTTTGACCTTGAGTTCTTTCAGTAAATTTCAATTAAAGGGCAAGTCATTGCCAACCAATTAGCTAAAGCACATTTAGCAGACAACCAACCTCTTCTTGAGTTTTCAGATGAGTCCATCATGACCTTATCTCAGGTGGACTTCACCTATTAAGTCACCATGTTCTTTTACAAACCAAAGTGTCAACATGGTGGGGGAGTTGGCATCATCCTCATTCCATTTGATGATGAATCTATCCCTTTGTCCTTCAAGCTATATTTTAAATGTATAAATAATATGGTTGAGTACGAAGCCCTAGTCATAGGCCTTCAAACTAATTTATCCTTAAGATTCAAAATAATCAATATCTTTTCTGACTCCTAACATGTGGTCAATCAAATCAATGACTCTTACCAGTGTAAGAATGATGTTTTTCAATAGTACAAACAACTAGTTGACAAACTCTTAGTGTCATTTGAACACTACCACATCCAATCAACCTTGTGATCTACCAATAGGTTCATTGGTACTAAGGCTTCCCTCACCTCTCAAATCCCATCTATATCCTCTAAATCTAATTTATCTATCATTATCCATAGACTTATTTAGCCTTCCTATGTCAAACTATATTTTCCCACCATCTTTAATGTGAAGGAAACCTAACCTGACCTCTAGTATCAATAGACCTTAAACTATCTTAACCTTGCCATCGTTCCTCCTGGCATTTCTAGGAATTCTCAAAGAGCATTCATCTAGAGTACCTCATGTTATACCATTATGGGGGAATTATCTATAAACACGGCTTTGATGGCCTCTTCTTTTGTTACCTATGCAATCACAAAGCCTCTCATGCTATCAAAGAAATGCATGATGAAATCTATGGGGGATACTTTAATGACCTCATTGTAGCTAAACATATCCTTCACCTTATAAATTACTAGCCTACCCTTAACCAAGACTATTATGATTATGTGAAAAAGTGTGTTAAGTGTCACCAACACACCAATATACATCATGCACCTAGCCATAGTCTTCATGTATCCACTAATTTCTAGCCCTTCTCGCAATGGGGTCTGGACCTTATTGGTGAAATTCACCCCCATTATTAGTAATGACACCATTCTATCATCACTATGACCAAAAATTTCACCAAATGGGTATAAGTTATTCCTTTAGTCTTGACCAAAGTGAAAAAGATTATCAAATTTATCAACCATCACATCATCTGCCGATTCGGTGTTCCTCACAAAATTATCATTAAAAATGGAAAATATTTTAAGAATAAGCAAGTCTAGGGTCTTTGAGATGCATTTCATATTAATTTAAGTTTTTCTTTGCCCTATCGACCTTAAGCAAATGGACAGGCTGAGGCCTCTAACAAAACTCTTAAAAATATGCTCACTAAAATGGTTAATGCATCTGGTCGAGATTGGCATTCGTACATCCCCTACACTTTATGGGCATATTGTACTAGAATTCGAAACCCTATGAGTGCTACCCCATTTTATCTTGTGTTTGGAATAGAGGTAGTCTTGCTTCTTGAAGTCACAATACCTTCTCTTCACATATATTTACAATATCTCATTTTTTAAGATGATTATTGTCAGCATCATTTAGCCTAGCTTGAGCTACTTGATGAGTGTTACTTAGCTGCCCTTACACATCTTCATGTCTATCAAAATTACATCAATTATGTATATAATAAACACCTTAGAGTGTAATAATTCAACATCGAAGACCTCATCCTAAAGGAAAATCAACATATCACCAATATGGAGAAAAGCAAGCAGGGCAAGTTTGCTTTCAATTGGCTTGGACCCTATATCATAAACCACAAGTATGGATCAAGAGCTTACTAGTTATCCTCTCTTAAGGGAAACCCAAAACTTGAGCCCATCAATGCTTCACATCTACATCCATTCTTTTGTTAATAAGGATCAAGTTCACCTTTTCTTTTAGCTTAAGCTCATCCCTTGCTTATAACACCACTTCATCTCCCTATTTTAGGGGCAACCAATTAAAACCGAATCATGTGATTATCTATCACAATCATAGCCTAATCTTGAACAAATGAGTATCACAACTCTATTCATGGTGTGATTCTCATGGTACTTTTTCCCCCCTTTTACAAGATGGATCCCTATGATCATTATCGCCTAAACCTCTTTACACCCAATCAACCTTCTTATGCCTTTCATTTTTCCTTCATAAAGGTGAGCCCTTAAGCCTATATAATCAATTATATGTCAAACAAGATCAAACAAAGCAAAATCCAAACCAATAGCAATCATGGGTCATTCTTAAGCATTCATAAGTTGCTCTCTTGAAGGACCATTGTTGAAAATATATTTAAAATTTCTCAATGTAAGGTGGATTACTCCCTTGAAGGACAATTATCAAAATTATTGAACCAAGCATACAAACTTAGACCACTCCCTTGAAGGATGGTTGAGTAAAACATTTGTCAAAATAAGCAATTTCTTGGAAGCTTCCCACATCGATCAGCTTCTCCAACCTCCAAGCAACAACAAAAAAAGGCAAAAAACCCATTATGAAGCAATAACAAAATTAAAATAATTTTGAAAACCAAAATTAGTTCTCGTAAGTAAAATAATTTTTAAAGTTGTGTTGGGTGAATATTTTGTCATCAACTGACTGATAGCAAAATGGGTACATCAACCATAGCACAAGGAGATTTATACGGTAAAATGGGTGTGGTGACTATAACCAGAATGAGACAAATCTCTCCTCTCAGTAAGGGGAGGTTCCCTATAAACTATAATATACTAACATAAACTGAAAATAGACTCAAGGGTGTAATCATACCATCCATCTCTCTTTTTTCAAAGATGATGTTCACAGAACAAAGGAGAATTCTAGTGTAATTACTTAATGCACTTCTCTTCTTTCAAAAATTATATTCAGCAAACAACAAGAACCTTCCTGGGTAGTAGTTAGATCCATGAGAAACCCACAAAAGCACAAAGTCTTTCATTGTTTCTCCTACTGATTTAGGACAAGGACACCGTAGAATGAAGTGTAGCCCAAAGTCTCCATTGCAAACTATAACAGAGTGAAATATTATGAAGGATAAGGAAAGCTTAAAGTCTCTACAATATCCTTTACAAAAACACAGACTAAAGACAATTATGGTAGTAAGAAGTCTCCCATAATCAACTTTAGGACATCTTCCAGCTTATTTCCAATTGTTCTGCTTATTTGATTAAATGGACAAGACTGTATTTAGGAAAAAGACATAAGAACAATTTCCTAGATAACACAAGCTATTTCAACACAAAGTCTGAAAGGTCACTTACTTTTTCATTCACTTGATGAAATATGATTAACAGTCTGAGCTCAAAGTCTCAAGAATGCCTTTGAATTTGGGTAGAGCTTTGCTTTTAATAAAAGAGAGATCTCTTTTATTCAAAATGAGAGATTACAATATATAGCATCCAAAGAAAGACTTGGGTGATTTTTTTCATGAAAAGGCCCATGCTGCATTGAATACATTTGGAAATTTTGCAAAGGGGCCATGCTGGAACAGGTTATCAACCTTGACTTTGGCATTTTAAATCATCTCAACTATCTCCTCTAAAGTATGGTTTACCTAGTCTTCTTTATGATGCTTATGCAATTGTCCATTTGCCTTTACTGAATGAAGAAAAATAGGGTGCACCATTGAATGTTTACGCTCTCTAAGGTCCACCTGGTGGACTGCTCCACCTACTAGAATAACTCTTCTACAAATATTTCTAGATTTTTTGTAGTTTTTCCCTCTTTCCTTGCTACATTTTGTCTCTTCCTAGTGATCTAAGCTCTCAGGGCTATCTTCTTGCTTTTTTTTTGGCTCCTTTAGCTCCTTTCTTGGTTGGTCATTGAGTTTGTTCTCAGGTCTTTTGAAAATCAATGGTTATTCTATTATCCTAAATTTGACATCTATGGGGACATCACCAATCACTTAAACCACTTTGAACCTTGAACCTTAAATTCCTTCAGTTCAATGGTTCAATAGTTCAACGGTTCAACGGTTCAGTGATTCAATGTTTTGTAAAGGGCCATGTTCACTTAGTTTTCTTTTATGTGTTCAAGGTGTCATTGAACCAATTATTTAAACCATTTGATTGAGCCATTTGTTTGAACCTTTTTTTGGAATCTTCTGCTTCAACCATTCGCTTGAACTTTGATCTTTGAACTTTGAACCCTTTGAACTTGTTGAACTCATTGAACCTTTGAACCTTTTGAAGTTCAAGGTTCAACGGTTCAATCTAACTCTTTGAATCCTTTTATTCTTTGAGTCCGTTGAACTCATTAAACCTTTAAACCTATTAAACCTTGAACCTTTCAGAGGCAGGGTTCAATGGTTCAATAGTTCAATGGTTCATTCTAATTCTTTGAACCCCACCGTTGAATTATTTTGATTAAACCTCAGCGTTGAACCAACCTTATAATTTTTAGGAAATGCCTTAGGTGTTTTGAACTTCCCTTTGAGAAAGCCCACCTATTGAACCTACGATTTCCTTAGCTGAAAAGGCTTGAATATTTGAAAAACTTAACTACTCAAAACATTTTGAGAAAGAAAAGAGAGCATTTTGGCCTACAGGACTGAAATGGTCGACATGTTGTCCACAAAATCAAGTGATGAATTTTGGGAACAATTTGTAATTGGCTTTCATGATTAGACTTCTTGCATCGATCAGTCTACACTTTGCATGACATAGATTTGTTTATAATGAATCTTCAAAAACCTATAGAAGAGGCATGTTAGTCTCACAAGAAGGTTCCATCTTCATCCATATCCCCTTTTATACACTATAAGCAAGGGATTTTGAGTTTACTTAAACATTATGTGATCAAGACACCTTTTTAACCAACTAATGACCGTTAATGCAAAGTATTGGAAGGGCTTATGTTCCTTAAGCCAATCCAACTTTGGGTTTTATTTTAGTCCTTATCAAAGAAGAAGCATCATGCCCTCTTCTTATCCCCTTGTAACTAGTTTATATTTTCACTAAAGATGTATGTCTCTTGATTATATTCTTTGTTCTCACATCTACTGTCATTAATTAAATTGATTTATGTGTTTTACCCTAAGTAGAATAACAACCATAATCATCACATCATATCAATCTATTTCATAAGAAAATGCATAACCATAATCATAACCACTATGAACATTATAACATCATAGCATCCATGAGCAATAAAGAAACTAACCATTTTCCACCACATATCTAAATCTAAAAAATGAAGCATATACTCATTAAAATTTAGCATGCCATAAACATATATGTCAAAAAGCATAACCATGAATAAATTAAGATACATCTCATCGCATGTCTATCTAGGTGAGTCTACATCAATAGCTAATAAGCATAATCAACATAACATCATTAGTGATCAATATAACATCATCCCATAACATCAAAGCAAAGACCATGAACAATAAGCAATAAACAAGGATCATATATATAAATCATGAGACTAATGTTATAATGTTTAAAAAATATATACATGTCTCTCTCTCAAAATGTACATCTCATTGCATTGGCTTGTAGGTCAGAATCAAAATGATATACAATATAATATAGTATGTAATAAACCATGTCTTGTCTATGCCCTAGGCGCACCACTATCTCCTAAATCACCACTAGATATCAGTTCCTACCACCTATAGTACCTATTTGTCTACCTATAAATGTTTCCCACTGACCTAGTGTTGCCACATTGGCACCACCTACCAAACTCGCTCTATACTCACCACATTAGGACTCATCAGGACACTACCTCAAGACTATGGCTTCATAGTATCATAACTCCTCTACTATGGCTAGGTAGTGTGCCATGGGGATGGTGCTCAATGATCCTATAAGTACCAATTCTCCTCCTCTCATCTACCTCAGGGAATCTCTCTCTAATGTGACCAAGGCTAGTGAAGTTCTAGCCTGGTCCCTATCACCCATGAGTGTATCCACTTAACCCTATAAGGTAGCCAACTAGCCCTATAGTGTTGTAACATATGCTTTTGCCATGGATAACACCACTCTTGCCTATCCATCCAGGGGCACTCGCTATACATGTGCCCTCTAACCTCCTCTCCCACTTGGATCCACATCCATCTATCTCCTACCACTGTCAACTCCATCAAAATCTATAGCGACATATAAAGCATGATATCATGCCATGTAGCCATCTATGAAGCCTACATCATCTATTAATGTCTTGGTTGGTGACTCTTCATGTTTTATCAAAGTCCTCACTAGATGTGGCTCTGGTAATAATTTCTCCACATCCTCATGCCTATACCTAGGAAATGCACCTAAAATGCCATGTACCAGGCCAAACTACCTCTAAACCATGTCAAATGGGATGAGCTATACCTCTCCATCCTACCTACCAAAAATCCACCTATAACTCTATAAGGAGAAAGTCTATCTCTTGTACCCAACCCACTCTAGGAACTCAACATATGGACTCTAGATAATGTCTCTAATCCCTAGTGAATCTAAAGCACCCCTAAACCAATCAACATCATGGGCTCCTCCTCCTACACCTAAAGTGATAAAGTCACCTCTCCACCCCATAAAACCAATCAAAAATCTAAGTGTATCTCACCCATGGCATCCCCACTGGCCTTAGTACTCAGATGTGCTTATAAGATTGATAGTGAAAGACTAGACCAACACTAATGCCATATCTCTTATGGGCCCTAAAACCCCATAACTCCCTGTGTATCTGTACAAGTAATACTGGTACCCATCCAAACACTATCCTCCCAAGTAAAATCTCAACCAACACCTGTAAGAACAAGTATGGGAACCTCCCACTACTTGAGTTAGGAAGGGCAAAGCATGAAATGACCATCATCATCATGGTCATAAGTTTCTTCTCACCCATCACCCTTTGATAAATCATAGAGTAGCTAAAACCCCCAACATACCATCTAACACAATCCTAATCATATATATACATCAGCTCTAGTAGTTATTCCCACTCCTCCCATTTTATGTGGTAAATTAGATCACCCTTTAGGTTCAACTGTGTAATCATATGCATGTCCTCTTCCAAGATAGTCATCTCACTAATGGGTAATAAGAAGGTGTTCATGGATGAATCCCATCTCTTGATGCGAGCCAAGATCATGGATGCATCACTCCCAACCTGACCTCCTCCATGTGTGCCCAATCTATTGGGGTCATCCCCTGGTGAACCTCTATGAAGATACATGGCACTTGGTCATATATTTGTATATATTTATGTGTTTGCATACAATCAGTAATAATAAGCTTAGACACCCATAATATTATTTCCTATGAACTAAGTGCCTTATACCTACCTAACCTTACCCATTTGACTATTTATTTGACTCTTACCTATGACAGCTAAATTTAAACCCATCAAAACTACCACTTAACCTAAAAATTAACCTATACCCACCAAATAACACCTACTATACCTTAAAAACTATAAACAAAATCAAAAACTAGGCAACCACCGATGGTCATGGTGATCGATGATGGTCAGATATCCATTTATTTATATATGTTGATCATCGATGATCAGATCTGACCATCGATGGTCACTGCGGGTGTTCCATAAATGGAATACCTAGACCCTAACCCACCCATAACAAGCTACAAACTATCCTTTTTTCTACCAAATCCTACCCATCCTACCCCCAACCTACCCCTAACTAGCCCACATTCCAAAATTGGACTTCACCTACCCAATTTTACCAAATTCAACCAAAACCTACCTAGGGTAAAAACCTAAAACCCACACCATCAAAACAACTAACCAATCAACTGCAACAACATATGCAAAACCAAACTAATCTACCAATTTGAATAGAATCCCCTACCTAATTCTTTGACCATCATTGAGGAGGAATCCATAGACCTCCTACACGTCCTCATTCATGTCCAAGTGCTCCTTACATCCTTTCAATCTACCTTATTCACCTCAGCAAGTAGACCTTAGCAATCAACATTGACACAAATTTGCCCAAGATGATAAAAACCTAGAGCTCCAGAGTCAACTAAAGGCAAAAGTTCAAATGAGTAAAAATGATTCACTTTTTATTTTTAATCATGGCCTTTTAGGGTTTTCACCTTGATCATCAATGGTCAGGGTGACCATTGACAGTCTCTGTTAAGCACCATGACCATCAATGCTCAGGACATTCCCTTTTCTACTCTTCCCTTGAGCACCCCTTTTTAAGCATACCTAAATCAAATCACACACCCATGGAGACTACCTTATTTTTGCACCTCAACCACCTCATCATCCTACCATTGGTCTATTTCAACCCAATTAGTGTGCATTTTGTGACAACTATTACCTAGTCTTTTGATAGCACTGACAACATTGCCATGTTGACCACTTTTTGAACTTGCATCACCTCACACACACTCAACCAACTTATGTCTTTCTAGGAACACTTCCTACCTTGGATACCTATGAAACTTGACCAGTTTGTGTTTTTATCAAGATCACTTCTTGGCTTGGATATAAATTGACACACAAATATAGCCTAAGAGACTTGCATTTATGAGTATACCCAACTGCCACATTTATATGCAGTCACGTAGTCCACTTGTCACTTGTCCTTCTAAGCAGTGACCTTAATTTTTACTAGCTATGACAATCTAGTCAAAGTATGATCTTGGATATCACACTTTCTATTTCACTTTGTACATGTGTTTTTATCATAAGTACCCAACCTATCATTTACCCATTTTATAATTGATTACCCACTTATCAAACCCACACCTAAATATTTTTCATCCCATTAACTCTTTATTTTAGGGAGAATACCTCCTCCCATACTCAGGGTAACCTAACCTTTGACCCACAATCTATTTTTGGTTTGTAGCTTATTGATATTAATTGCATAATAAAAAGGGGCAAAATGTAGACACCAAAAATATGTACATCACAATTTCAAATGTTGAAATACCTTTGGACCACCTTAGGACCCCCTCAGGACCAATTTGATCATTTCACCCCTAACCAAACCTAACCATGGTTAGTTTGACCTACTGACTAAAACCTACGTTTTGACCAACCCTACCTTTAACCGCTGACCTTTGATGGTCAGGGTGACTGTCGACAATCATCGTGATCATTGATGGTCAAGGTCCACTATCCTAAGCACTAACATGTAAACATCCACCTCAATTTTCTAAAATTAACTTGTCTAAATCCATGTGTGAGCCATTACATGCATGAGTTATAATTATAAGGCCCAATTAACATCTTGTTGCACCTTTCTTTCCTCACCTATAAGAAGAGAAGAGTAGGAAGTAACTAGGATGGACAACTATCAAGAGATTTTGCATCTAAAGCTTCTTTTGCATGTATCTCTCTAGTAATTTAATGATCTAGCCATCATGTCAGAGAGCCTATTTTCCACCACCCTTCAGATGATAGTCAAGATCGTTACTCTGTCAAAATCACATCAGACTTTGTTAATAGACCAACCACCTCAACCATCAACTAGATCAACCTTTGGCAAGATAAGTACTTATTTTCTAATATTCATTTACTTTATTTCCATTTTTCAATTAACCTAACACCAACCCATCTATCAGAATCCATATTTTTTATCCCATCAAATAGTTTATTTATTACCAACCTCCAACACATAGTAATCATTGATAGTTACCTTGACCATTGATGATCTGTCCAACCACTGATGGTCACCTCAATGGTCGACGATCATCCCAACCACCAATGGTCACTATGGAAGAAAATATTAAGTTATTTTCACCCTCTTACCCCTAACCAAATCTAATTTTTTATGTTCCTACCTGTCCATAGACACCTATCTGATTTTCTAAAATAAACCTGGGCTATTTAGCACATGTATTGACCTATCTATTGTTATATTAGTCAAACTTGTCCATTTTTTATCAAGCATTTCTTATGTTCAATTTTAGTATCTTTTGATTATTGATGCAAGTACTTTATTAATTATGTTTATAAACTTAATTGTTTAAAATGTGTGAATTGACATCTTCTAAGGAAGCTCTTGCTTCTAAAATCTAGTTATTGCTAGGCAATCCACCCAACTATCTATCTAACCAACTATTTCCTTTAGTGTTGTCATATTTTCAAGTCATCCTCTTGATCCAAAGAGGACTTCTTCACAATCATCTGACTCAATATGTACATAATCAAACATGTTTTTCAACCATACTCACATTTATTTTCTTCTTCTTCTTTTCTCAAAATATAAACTAAAATTCACTAAAACACATAGGTCACATTGATGACAAATGACCACTTTATGTTAATTTCACTATCTCATCATCCCTAATAACTTTCTCCTCATCCTTCATCACCCCTCATCACTCTCTCCTCATTCTCAATTATCCTTAATCACTCCCTCATTGACCCTCACCATCCCTCATCATCTCTAATCACTCCCTCATCATACCTGACCACTCCCTCATTAAACCTCACCATCCCTCATCATTCTTAATCATTATTCATCATCCCTAATCACTCCCTCCTCATCCCTATTCATTCCTCATTAATCCTCACCATCCCTCATCATCTCTAATCATTCCCTTATCATCCTTAGTCACTCCCTCATTGACCCTCATCATCTTTAATCACTACTTCATCAAATTTAATCATTCCCTTCTCATCCCTACTCATCTTTAATCATTCCCTCATTAACCTTGACCATTCCTCATCATACATAATCACTCCTTTATTATCTCTAATCACTCCTTCATTAACCCTCATTATCCCTCATCATCCCTGATGACTCCCTCAATGTTTCTTTTCATCCCTACTCCCTCCCTCCTCATCCCTCATGTTACACACAAAATAAGGGGGAAACCATTTAAGGCATAACATTAACTCCTATGTTGTACGGGTTCAATAACACAAATAGACACACAAGCATTTTATCAAACAATTGAAGTTCACATAATAGAGACCAAAATAATTGAATTGATACAAAAGAATAGATTTAATCAATGCCATTATTGGGTTTATTACATACAATACATGGAGGAAAATAATATACAAAAACCTATATTTCATACAGTGACCTCTACCTTTATAATGGTATTTTAACAAACCTCCTAAATGAAAATAATCAAAATATCATGCAATTCTAGTCTTTTCCTCTATTTTTCTAGTTAAACCCTATAATGAGATGTTTATTTGCTTATAAGGATGAATATGGGCATCTAATTAAATTATCCTCCCATCCTTCTATCTTCTCCTAATGCTTTAAGATCATCACATGCATTTTCCAAAACCACACGACACATAATAAATACCAAACCCATTACTCACCTACAAGTGTTTCAAATCTAGTTTGACATAGAGCATAATAAAATACAATGAATATGTTTTCCACTAGAAGACAAAATTGGGATTTCAAGTAGTATACACAATGTAGACCTATTGGATTTCATATAGGTGCTAAGAGCCAATTTGAATAAGCATGAGACCCAGTCAATTCTAGACAATACATAGCACTACATAAAAACATTTATCTTTCCCATCTCTCCATTAAATTTTATATAATTGATTTACCACTATTTTTACAACCACACTAGATCATACTAAAAATAAAAGTAGTAAATTTTTTTTTAAAAACTTACTTCCACAAGCTAGTGTTCTATTTAAAATTAGAGGATCACAATATACTATCACAATAGATAATCATCAAATTTTAACTTTAATTTCTAATGAAACATAGAGTGTTACAACTTCATGAAAGGAATACATAATGACACAGCTACAGCTGGTCTCATAATATAGCAATGGTTGTTCAAGTAAATAATATTACATTTACAAATTCAATAAACAATTAGCCTTGTATACAATATAAATATAACTAACTCTTGGGATTTTGAGTTGCACCAACTCATGTATCTCTGATAACCTCAAGTGTTGTCTCCAAAAATGTATTGTAGTGGGGGAGACAAAGCATCATTTGAGTACTTTACCACTTCAACCATAGACCAATGATCTCCCACGCAATCCCCTATCAGGGAATGGCCCTCCCTACACAAATAGGCAAATGGAATGGTGCAAAAATCTATAATGAGACATGCTAGTACCCCCATGTGTTGTAAGATTCTACTACATGATGTGTATCATAAATAAAAATGCATTTCTATTATGATATCACACAACAAGCAAATCATACATATGAATTGATAATGTTAATCTAACATTATTTTAGCCAAAGTTTTAAATAGCGTATGATCGTCCAAACCAGTCAAATTCATAACACATCACTTGATCGAGTTATTTATAACCATCATTGGTGATGCTAGCTAGGCTTGAGAAACTCTCTCACTACATGAGTAGTATCATCAATGTGGGATCCATAATATACATAACAGATAAATAATCCAAAGCATAAACTCACCATCTGAGTAAACTAATCTAAGGATCATGATCACATACATACAATATCTGATATAATTAAGCATACATTGATAAAACCATGCCAACCAGATATGATAACAAAAATATATATTAACTTAATCATAATAGATAATTTCAATCATAATTCAGTTATTTTTACAAAATAAGTACATTTAAGAACCAAATATCTTTCATACATTTTCTAGAATGATTAAACTTGATTTCCCTTAAAACTAACAAAATTTGGAAGGAAATGATCTAATTATCAATTTTTCAAAATTTTAAAATAACACCAATATGTATTACCACCAATCAGTCATTTTCAAATATATTCTAATAATTTTCTCATTAACCCTTATAGTATCTTTCATTTCATATAAAAATCCCAAATATTAAGAAATGAAATAAAATCCCCTGCCCCAAATATTAAGAGGTTGTGTTATTCTGAGATGAGAGGGGAAGTTTTGCTTTCCTTACTTTATCTATCTCTATTAAGTCAATACGGCCTTTAGTAATTGGGTTAATAAAATTTCTGTTAATACGAATAAAATTCTAGTTTTTAAAGAGATTACCAAAATCTTTCTATAGGATTTACTCATAGATTCCACAAATTTTTCCTAATTTTAATGTACACTATAATCCAAAAAATTTTCAATACAAAATATACTATTAAAATAATTATAATACCTACTTGGTATGCTTTCCATTTCATTGCAGATATACTTTCTTTTTTTTGTAAATAATTATACTATTCTGCTTGATTTGAAACTTTCCTCTTTTTCTTTCTCATGAATATTTCATGTGTTTTTTTTTAATTTTTCAATCCCCCCTTAATACCATTTACTCCCCATTTTCCTTTTTGCATAACATTTAAAACCAAAGCTATAGGCTTTGTTCCCCATAATTAAGTGAGAGTCCTACAAGTAATTATCGAATAAATTTCCATTTTATCTCCTTTAATTTTCTAAGTTAAGAATAAGGTAACTCAACTTTCCCTTTCCAATTAAAGTCATCGTCAGCTTTCATGTATTGCTAATTAATAATCAATTCCAGATAAATCTTTTAAAATATATATTCATCCTAGTATTTAATTAGGATTTATACCCATATTTAATTAGCATAAATAATATTTTGAATATCACCATTTAATAATTGTCTAATATAATTAAACAATTTAAGATTATAATAAATCTTTATTTTGACAAATTAAAAATAGTATTATTATTATTTTAATTTCTTATTGAAAGATGCATTAATGACACAATTTATAAAGTATAATATAAAGCATCTCACAACATAGTAATCATTATAACCAATTTCATAATATGAACTCATTTTTTTTAGCATAACCAAAATATATTCGATGCAAACTATTCTAGCATTAACGAGCATAATAATAGCAAATCATATTAATGCAAAGAATTTAACAAATCAAACTATTGTGGTGTGTGAATTTGGGTCACTAGCATTTCCATTCTATCATATTACAATCATCCCATCTCAACTACCCTCTTCGATGATATTCTCCCTCGTCATGCTTTAAGGGTAAGACTAATCCTACATCCACCTCATATCAAATATGTAGTTAGTCTGAGTCATCATATATATAATCAATGATGCAAGACTAATAAGTATACATCTATACTATATAAAATAATCAAACACAACTATAACATCATGTAAATAAATTATATATATCATTGTTCCCTATAACATTTATCATAGTGCTCAAATCAAAGCAATAAAAAATTAGTTATTAACCATTTCAAATCCATAGATTTAAAGGTAAAATCAAAGGGTGAAATTGGGCTGTAACATCCTTCCCTCCTAAAATTAATCATCATCTCAATGAAACTTATTCAAACAGTAGTTTTAGGATATCAAAAGAGTTTAACTGAAATAACAACATAGAATAAAGCATCAATCAAGCAAGCAAATATAAAAATAGCTTGAAAAACTCATCCAAGTCTTTTTAAGTAGCATTATCTTTAGAGTATTTATCTCATAAGATCTTATATTATGACATTGCTCTATTACGCAAATGAAGTTTGTGAGTGTCAATTACTCTAACTGGTTCTACTATGACCACCATGGGGTCCAAAACCTACAAAGCATTCCAATCCAAAACATGTGAAGGATCATCTATATACTTTTTGAGATATGATACATGGAAAATATTGTGTAAAAGATCTATTGATGGTGGGAATTCAATCCTATATGCAACATGATTGATCACTTATAATACTTTGAAGGGTCCTACATATCTCGGTGACAGTTTTACTAACTTCTCAAACTTAATCGAGCTCTTTTGTGGCTTAACCCATAAAAACACTTTGTCACCAATAGAAAACCACCTATTAATTCTCTTCAAATAAGTGTAACTCTTTTTTCTATCATTGGCCTCGACTAGAAGATAATTAATTAGTTTTTAATAAAAATTATTTTCATATAACTTGTTAAAATTTGACACAGTTGAGGTAAGAATAAAGGTTGTGTTATTCTGAGATGAGAGGAGAAGTTTTTCTTTCTTTACTTTATCTATTTTTATTAAGTCACTATGGCCTTTAATAATTTGGGTTAATAAAATTTGGGTTAATATGGATAGAATTATAGTTTCTAAAGAGATTACTAAAATCTATTTTTTATAAGCTTTCTATAGGGTTTACTCACAGATTTTTCCTAATTTTAATATACACTATAATCCAAAATTCTTTTAATACAAAATATACCATTAAAATAATTACAATACCCACTTGGTACGTTTTTCCTTTCATTGCAGATAAACTTTTCATTTTTGCTTCCGAAGCCTTCTTTCCTTTTCCAACTTCCAGCTCTCTTTTTTTTTCCCATGACTCTTCTAAGTGTGTTTTTTTTTTTTTTCCAATCACCCTTTAATATCATTTACTTCCCATTTTCCTTTTTTCATGCCATTTGAAACCAAAGTTGTAGGCTTTGTTCCCCATAATTAAGTGAGAGTCCCACAAGTAATTATTAGATAAATTTCCATTTTATCTTCTTTGATTTTTCAAGTTAAGAATAAGGTACCTCAACTTCCCCTTTTCAAGTAAAATCATCATCAAATTTCATGCATTACTAATTAATAATCAATTCCAGATAAGTCTTTTAAAGTATATGTTCATCCTAGTGTTTAATTACGATTTATACCCATATTTAATTAACATAAATAATATGTTGAATATCACTATTTAATAATTGTCTAATGTAATTAAATAATTTAAGATTATAATAAATCTTTATTTTGATAAATTAAATACAGTATTACTATTATTTTAATTTCTTATTGAAAGATGAATTAATGACACAATTTATAAAATATAATATAAAGCATCTCACAACACAGTAATCACTATAACTAATTTTAGAAGAAGAACTCACTCAATTTCAAAACATAACTGAAATATATTCGATGCAAATTATTCTATCATCATGAGCATAATACTAGCAAACCATATTAATGCAAAGAATTTAATAATTCAAACTACTATGGTATGTGAATTTGGGTGACTAGCATTTCTATTTTGTCACACTACAATCATCTCATTTGCACTACCCTCTCTGATGATGCTCTCCCTCATCATGCTCTAAAAGTAAGACCAATCCTGCATCCACCTCATATCAAATATGTAGTTAGTCCAAGTCATCATATATATAATCAATGATGCAAGACTAATAAGTATACATCTATATTGCACAAAATAATCATTTTTCCCTATAACATTTGTCATAGTTCTCAAATCAAAGTAATAAAGAATTAGTTATTAACCATTTCAAATCCATAGATTTAAAGGTAAAATTATAGGATGAAATTGGGATGTAACATCCTCTCCCTTAAAATTAGTCATCATCCTAATGACACTTATTCAAACAATAGTTTCAAAATATCAAAAGAATTTAACTAAAATAACAACATAGTATCAAACATCAATCAAACAAATAAATGCAAAAATAGCTTGAAGAACTCATCAAAATCCTCTCAAGTAGCACTATTCTTAAAGTATTGGTCCCATAAGACCTTAGACTGTGACACTTTTCTATTATGTAAATAAATTTTGTGAGTGTTAATTACTCTGACTAGTTCTACCATGACGACTCTAAGGTCCAAACTTGCAAAACATTCCAATTCAAAACATGTGAAGGATCAGCTATATACTTCTTGAGATATGATACATGGAAAACATTATGTAAAAGAGCTAGTGATGGGGGAAATATAAGTATATATGCAATAGGATGGACCACTTCTAATACTTTGATGGGTCCTACATATTTGGGTGATAGGTTTGTTGACTTTCCAAACTTAATCAAGCTCTTTTTTGACTTAACCAGTAAAAACACTTTGTCACCAACAAAAAATTGCCTATTGGTTCTCTTCAAATCAACGTAACTCTTTTGTTTATCATTAGCCTCATCCAGAAGGTAATTAATTAATTTTTAATAAAAATTCTCTTCATATAACTTACTAAAATTTTACACAGTTGAGGTAAAAATGGAAGCTATGTTATTCTGAGATGAGAGGGAAAGTTTTACTTTCCTTAATTTATCTATCTCTATTAAGTCATTATAGCCTCTAATAATTTGGGTTAATACAGATAGAATTCTAGTTTCTAAATAGATTACCAAAATCTATTTTTTAGAAGCTTTCTACAGCGTTTACTCATATATTCTACAAAGTTTATTTAATTTTAATATACACTATAATCCAAAATTATTTCAATACAAAATACATCATTAAAATAATTACAGTACCCACCTAGTACGATTTCCCTTTCATTGCAGATAAACTTTCCCTTTTTGCTTCTGAAGCCTTCTTTCCTCTTCCAAATTTTAGCTCTCTTTTTTTCTTATGAATCTTCCAAGTGTGTTTTTTTAATTTTCCAATTCCCCCTTAATACCGTTTACTTCCCATTTTTCTTTTTGCATGCCATTTGAAACCAAAGTTGTAGACTTTATTCCCCATAATTAAGTGAGAGTCCCACAAGTAATTATCAAATAAATTTTCATTTTATCTCCCTTGATTTCCCAAGTAAAAATAAGGTAACTCAACCTCCCATTTCCAAGTAAAATAATCATCAGATTTCATGCATTGCTAATTAATAGTCAATTCTAGATAAATCTTTTAAAGTATATGTTCATCTTAGTGTTTAATTAAGATTTATATCCATATTTAATTATCATAAATAATATGTTGAATATCACCATTTAATAATTATCTAATGTTATTAAACAATTTAAGATTATAATAAATTTTTATTTTGATAGATTAAATATAGTATTACTATTATTTTAATTTCCTATTGAAAGATACATTAATGACATAATTTACAAAGTATAATATAAAGTATCTCACAACATAGTAATCATTATAAGAAATTTTAGAAAAAGAACTCATTCCTTTTTAAAGCATAACCAAAATATATTCAATGCAAATTATTCTAGCATTAATGATCATAATACTAGCAAACCATATTAATGCAAAGAATTTAACAAGTTAAACTACTGTGGTGTATGAATTTGGGCCACTAGCATTTCCATTTTGTCATACTACAATCATCCCATCTGCACTACCCTCTTTTATGATGCTCTCCCTCATCATGCTCTGAGGGTAAGACTAATCCTGCATCTACCTCATATCAAATATGTAGCTAATTTGAGTCATCATATATATAATCAATGATGCAAGACTAACAAGTATACATCTATACTGCATTATATAATCAAACATAACTATAACATTATGTAAAAAAATCATTAATATCATTGTTACCTTTAGCATTTATCATAGTGCTCAAATCAAAGCAATAAAGAATCATTTATTAACCATTTCAAATCCATGGATTTAAAGGTAAAATCATAGGGTGAAATTGAGATGTAACAAATATGCAAAAACATGTATGTATAAAATACATCTATAAGATTCTAAACTTTTAACAACATGGTTAAATACCATGTTTATTCCTCACAACCTAGTTATGGCTTACCTTACTACATACTACTATGTGAAACAACCTAGCTTGTTCAAAGTTTATTATGGAATTAAGCTTCGATCCATCACTATTTGAAGACTTATCTTCGAACATAGACTTATGTAGGTCTTCAGTCCCAAATGACATAATCACTTGTTACTTTAGTCATTGAGAGAATCCATCAAAAAAAAAATCAAATCACTAAAGGAGATTAAAAAAGGAGTTTTTAAGACTTATGTGGGATTTACCACTTCGATTACCACTATCAAGTAACACAAAAGGCATCTGCATACCCATACAAGTTTTCATTTGTCAAATAACATTATGGTTTATGAAAAAGACACAAGTCCACAAAGAAATTTTGAAGTTATAATCTAGGAAATAAGAATCAAATAGCATAAGAAGTGAATAAAATGATTCACCAAGACTGAATCAATCAATTTAATCCAAATAAAAAAGGCATAAGGCATAACATCTCACCAAATATCATACCAACCAATATAAAAGGTGGCTTTTTTCAACCAAAACTCCTAGACAAACTTAATTGTGCATGAATGAATGTTGGAAGCCAAATTTACAAGTACCAAAATGAATAATCCACAAGGAGAATGGCCAACATGGACATCGAAGAAGCAATCTCCCCTGATGAAGCACACCAAAACTGAGATAAAGAAGTAAATAATGAAAAGAAGAATGCACTCTATTTTTTGAGATGCAAGATTATTCAAGACCATAGATTTTCGTGAATCACCTCATAATCTTTAATTAATCACTCCAATACCTTAATGGTGGGTGTTTTATCTTCCCACTTATGCCCAATTGGATTATTTGACAATTTCAAATTTTACTCACTCAAATAAGGTACTCAGAGATATTGTCTAATTGTCTAGTGGGATTCAAAGATCTATATGGTGATCCACACCTAGACTATGGAGAGAATGTGTATCCATATCCTCATGACATAATAAATAGGTAGGAAATTGAGTAAAGGGTGGGATAAAATTTTATTACTTATATGTATTAGGATTTGTGCATCTCAGAATCCCAATCCTAGAGTTGAGAATCCAAATTTGTATCTAAATAGATATGGGTGATTAGAGACTAGTTGATAATTTCAATCCCAACCCCATAGTTGGTTTCTAATTTTATCTAAATGTCATTGAGAGTATGCCCATAGTATATCAAATTACTATATAGATAGATAGGCAATCACCAATCTAGTAGAATGTGTTTCCCAACACAACTTGATCTATACCCAACCTGATTTGGCATAAGAAAAAATCTATTGCACCTTAGATAATCAGATGATATCTATGATTTCATTAATTGATTAAAATAGGATGAATGAAAGAAGAGTTTCCTTGGACCTTATTTGAGTGATTAAAATTTAGAATTGGAACATAATCCAATCAGGCACAAGATGGAAGCTACTACACCCACCATCAAGTTATTAGAGTGAGTGATTAGGGATGATGAGGGATGAGGAGGGAGTGATTAAGGATTATGAGGGATAATGAGGGAATCATTAGGGATGATGACAGATAGTGAGGGTAATTGAGGGAGTCATTAGGGATAATGAGGGAGTGATTAGGGATGATGATGGATGGTTAATTTCAATGAGGATGATGTGGGAGTGATTAAGGATTATGAGGGATGAAGGAGGAGTGATTAGGGATGATGATGAATGATGAATGAGTGATTAAGTATGATGAGGTATGGTGAAGGTCAGTGAAGGAGTGATTAGGTATGATGAGGGTGTGATTAGGGATGGTGAAGGGTGGTAAGGGTCAATGAAGGAGAAATTAGGGACAATAAGGGATGAAGACGGAGTGATTATGAATTAATAGGGATGAGGAGGAAGTGATTAGTGATGATGAGGGAGTATGGAGTGATCAGGGATGATGAGGGATGGTGAGGGTCAATAAAGGATTAATTAGGGATGATGAGGATGTGATTAGAGATTATGAAGGATGGTGGGATTAAAATAATATAACAATCATTATTAGTATAAACACCAAATCATTTTTCTAAATATATTTTTTATAATTTATTCCTTATACTTTACCCATCTATGTTTTATGATTTAACTTTTTTAGGAATAATGGATTTTTATTCCTATTTTAGTTAAGGGTCTGGATTAATAAATCAATAAATCATATTGCAATAATTACAGTCTTGATTTGTATAATTTATCTATCATTTTTACCTTTCTAAAAATAATAATAAATAAGGAGAAAATATAAATTATCTTGAAATAGATTGAGATGGCTGATATAGGGTCTAAAATTGGTTGTGTAAGATTGGGACAGTGTCACAAATCAAAATCTAGATTTTGTTTAGTGAAAGGATAGGACCACCAAAAATAGAACACTTTGGGGTTTGACACTATTATCCACTCCTGCCACTATTATCCAAACTAGTCACAAAGATCTAAGCTTTATGGGTTCTTTGCGCTATTCTTGTGTGAACCTGCCTATGAAATCTCAAGTGTTGAATTTTGATGGAGATAATTATAGAGCTATTTAAATCTTCAAACCCTAACCCTCCATGATGCTTGATAAAATGGGATTTGAATTCTTAGATAAGTGAGAGGGTTAGTGTGTAATATGCACTAAATATGTAATCCACACCCCTTATCTGGTCACGCTACTTATATACCAATACTTTGAAAAGGTATCAAGATGTATGTAGTTCTCTCACTTAATGTGATTTGTGCAATAGTGTGATGTGGATACAAAAATTCTATTTTGATAGTATTTGAGGTGGCTAGGGATGGGTATAATGGTTTGAGTATGTTTGCAATTGTGTTGGTGACTATATGTAGAGAATAGGGAAGTTACCTTAGTGCTTTGTTTGTATTATTGTTTTCTTTCTAATATTTGTCACCTTTGTAAATAAATTTTGGATAGGCTTTTATAAGGAACTATTGGTCATGGGTCAAATGTATTCATGTTAGGTTGATATAATGAAGGATAGGAATCAGATGAAATTGATCATTGGATCTCAAAGTGTGATTGGATAAGAGCACCAAAAATAGGACACCCTAGGGTCTGATGCTATAGTCTAGGTCTGGTGCTCCTATCCTATGGCTCAGCAGTTGGGGGGATAGGATTGGCCTAGGAAATGTAGCCTAGTTGAGGTGGAATGATGATTTGGAAGGCTATAGATGAATGGAAATGAGAAAAAAGATGTGTAGAAGGGTCAAAAGAGCATGCAATAAAGACTTATGAAAAGGGTGTCATAAGCCACACTCAAACTCCCAATTTGGACATTTTATATGACTACATTTGCCCCCCTTTATTCTAGTGATGTAGCAAAGAAAAATACTAGGATAAAGGAAAAGTAGAAAGTGTACCTAAACTTACCTACAAGGTTAAAGCCCATGAAGATATGTGATGTTGAGTGTGTGTAGAGAGAGCACATTATGAAGCATAATTTTGTAGAGGAAAACAAGGATTAGATCAGTTCTTATTAATAACACACTATGTCTAAAATAAGAACGTATAAAAATTGGGTAAAAGAGAGAGGAAGAGAAAGGAATGAATACACCTCCTCAAATACGTTAACTAATATAAAACATATTGTAATGTTGAGTGATGTTTGAGTGTTAATGAGTGATTTTGAGTGATGTTGGGTATGTGTTATACCAAGAGTAATATCATGAACAGATCTAAGTACTCAATTCTCCAAGGGTGGCTCAAGAATATAAAGTTTGGCCCTTTGGCTCCATCAACACCCAGTAAGTGAATATATGTGAACATGCATGTGTTAATCAATGTTTAGACTATGTGTCCAATCCCTCTGAGTAGGTGGATCAAGAATACAAAGGCTAGCCAGTCCTTTGGCTCCATCATTACCACCTAAGTAAAGCTATAAACTGATAGTAATATGAATGTGTGTCATATGAGATGGATCCTGAAGCCCATGAATGCTCTATAATCTAATAATGTGGCATTGATAGCTAAATGTGTACTGAAAACTAGGCTAAAATTAGCCACTCTGAAATGTGGAGATTGAGATTGTATGAAAGCCACTTTGAAACTAAGAACTAAGCTTATATGAAATCCACTCTAAAATTATGCCAACCACCTATAGTTTGAATAAGGCACACAAATACTAAGAATACCTAGATAATGTACTAAACTCAAAAAGAAAAGAAGCTGAATGCACCATGTACATTACCCCCAATCACTAGTGTATGTAATATGAATTCTGATTTAGAAGTTGTACCAATTGCCCATCTAAAATTAGAAGTGAGAGCCATCATGTCACGCATGATGAATGCTATATCTAGATACTCTAAGTAAAATCATACTAAAACTACCAAATTTGAGCTGAACTGTAGCTAAAAAAACTGTAAGTGAACTTACCTTTCTATCTATTTCTAGAAAATCTAGGTTTTTTGTTGTTTTGATAGGAGTGCCAAAAATAAGACACTTTGATGTTTAGTGTTGTATTCCAAGTACGGCACTCTTGTCCATTACTATTATTTATCACTATTCTATATTCATCACTATTTTCTTGGTCTATTTTACTTGGTTTGAGTTTTGGTTATTATTCTCAGTGTTCTAAAAATTGATTTTTCAATTGGTAGAGGGCTCTGATCTTTATGACAAAACCCCTAAATATGGCCCCCTTTTCTGAGGATAAGAATGAATACCCTACAATGATTTCCCTTAGAATAAATAGCCCTACAAGTGTGTTATGCTACAAAATACATGATATAACAATGATAATTGAAAAGATGTCTCAAGATATAGCATAGTTTGTATTGGAGATTGTTATATCAATAGGGGTATGCCTAGATAGATGTAACAATTTAATAACATGTATAGTATACTTAATTAAAATAGTAAATGTTAACTTTTAATTGTTACTTATCAAGGAGGGATGGAGCATGGTGTCCATCATGACATCCAAGAAAGTAAGATAATGCATGATGTGGATAATGGCATTGTAAACATCTGAGAAGCAGACATGCAAGGAAAGAAGAAAGAAGCATACAAGAGTGGCTAAGGGGCCAAGAAAAAAAAGAACATAGGCACATGTCACTCAAACAAGAAAACAAGCATACAAGGCATGTTCAAATTCCCACATAATCACACAACTGAAAATAAGTAAGGTTGGCATGAGAACCATAAGCACATAGAAGAGTACAATCAAAGGACATTGGAAAATGTCTTAAGGCACACATAAGAGATAGAATAGGAATTGATAAATGCAATCATATATAGATATGCAAAGCAAGAAAGGAAGGCATCTAAATACTGGAAAACTATCACATCTAACTAATCAAAGGAAGAAGTGAAAGTATACAAAACATGTAGTACAAGACTAGGTAGATGCTAAGAAATACATAAGTGTTATATACTATTGAGTGGCGATAGAGTAATCTATGTAAGCTAGTAAGTAATGTACATCAACATGATAACTAGAGTGTGTGGTGTAGGAATGGCATAGCTTGGATGGTGTAGTCATGTAGAAGATGCCTCCGATGGGTAGATATGTTGATGTATGTCTTTAATGTACAAGTAGGATGCCACCTCAATGGGTAGAGTGAAGCAATAAAGGATATAGGTGTCACCACACACACTCAAAAAATATCAAGTGAAACATGGTAATGTAGATAAATCGACAAACAATAGCATAGAACATCAAAATGTAAGTCTAACATGGTAGTAGAAATATAAAGCATGGACAATTCATATAGTTGAAATATTTTTGGTGTTTTTAGTTATTTGAATGTTTTTATATTTTGAAATGTTATATTGTTTTTGGTATTTTTAAATATTGCTATGTACAAGTAAGCAAAAAGATACTATGTATAGGAAGTTTGAAAAGAAGTTATGTACAAGAAAGGCTGAGAAGAGATTATACTAATTGATGAGTCTCATAAGAGACTCCCTATCATGGTATCCTATATCAAGGAGAGGGATCACATGTGATCATGAAGCATAATGGAAGGGTTGAGACTGTGGCTCTAAAAGTTGTGTATGTTATAAGTGCTCAAAAATATCTATAGTGGAAACCAACTATGGGGCTCCCCTGTAACTTTGAGAAGTGTATGCAAATGTGGTGCACTTAAGGACCCATCTGGTAGTATAATAAGCTCTCTAAAAGTGTGATCTATGTGTAGAGGCTTGAGACCTCAATGATACTACCCTGAGTGTGAATATTGTATCTAGAAACTATTTAGAGTCTTGAAATTGTCATTGATGTAGTGGACACTCTAAGAGAGACCTCCATGGAAGCATATGAACTCTTTGTAATGGTGAGGAATGCCTCATTTATGTTTGAATCTCAATTGGAATAAGAATTATAATTGGTGGAGGATCTAAAACTAATGACTATAGAGTAGTAGATGGATCTGAAGTGGGGAGTGGTAAATTATATAAAACTCCACCAATTATAACAACCTGATTAGTGTGAATGAATTTCATGCATCTGTGAACTATAGAAGGTACTACACAAAGTTTTTGAATCCATGGTCGACGAAATAATATATCAAATAATCTTGCATTGGGAATAATAGTAAATGGTGTGACCACATGTATAGCTCCAACCTATAGAGGAAGTACGATCTCACCCAATGAACTCTATATGTGCCAACTAAATCCACTAATAACTATGTCTATTAGTATAATATCCTACTCTAAATATCTTAAATTGTATAGTAGTATCATAGTTCACATATTTACACTAGATCTATTATCTATGAGAATATTATGAATGAGATGATGATTAATGTAGGCTCTAATAAAGAGTACATGGTAATCCAAATCATCCTCAACTATCTCATGCTCTGAGAAGGAGATGAAAGGTTTAGCTATAACTCTAGAATTATAGACACCAATCATGTTGCTCAAAGGATGTGACTCAATTGAAGGTGTCTAGTATGTAGCTAGTGGAGGGTCTGCATGATATGCATGGTGAAAATTTGATGTGTCCCCTGTATCTTGTTTAGAATGTTGTAAGAAAGGATCTGAGAAAATTTTTAGAGCCTTATCCTGTGTTTGTTTTGCCTAAGGAGGCTCAACTAGAGTGTTAAGATCAATAAGGTTGCCATCTATCAAGTCATGTATGTTGTGTCACAAACTAATGCATCTATTCATTGTGTACTATGGTACCCTATGAAAATCATACAATGCATTCTAATTATATCCACATGGAAGAGGCTTTATTGTGTCAACTTCTTGAATAGGAGGGAGAAATATGACATTGCATTCCAAAATTTGTTGTAAGACTCTGGCTAGAGATACTGGTAGATTGGTAAAGTCTTGTCGAGGAGGTGTTGATAAACCACTCACTGAGGGGGCTCTAAAACTAAATTAACTATAGGTTGATTTTGACTTTTGCTATCATTAACCTTTACTTTGTATAGGACTTTATTGTTACTCTTGTTTATTATTTTTAATATGCTTGTGTACTTGAGTTTGCTCATTGAAATTAATTTGACTTCCCTTTAGTTTAGTGTATGACATAACTCAATGAAGGAAGATAACTTTTTGAACATTATTGACTCATGCAATGATGGTAGAAGACTCCATTTGAAGAGATCATATAATTTTTTATTAGCCATGGGGCTAGTCATTTTAACCAAGATAGTCTTATATTAAAGAACATAATCTATGAGATGCTAATTTAACCTTTGTTGTTGTTGTGTAACTTGGGCATAATAAACCTTGTCACTTATGTTAATGCTAAAATGAACTAGGAACATGTCAGCTAAAGGATTGAATGCATTGACTTACTGGTTCGGTAGACTATAGAACTATTGTAGAGCATAATCCTTTACACTTCCTAGAAATAGCTTGGTTAATAACTAGTCATTTGGCACATAGTCCAAGCATGATGTGTGAAAATCTATCAATTATGTCTTTGGATCACCTTTTCCATCATATAGAATGAGTTTAGGTTGAACCAAACCTCGTGGCAAGGTTGTAGAAGCAATATGGCATGCCAATGGTGTATAAAGTAGATCAAAAGAGTCCAATGCCTATCTTGGTCTAGAGGCACCTTGCTCAAGATGTATCATCTTGGATTAAAGATATTTTATCTTTTGCACAAGGGTATCCACATTGAGATACAAGGATTTACTAGTTGTGACTAGTGGTACCTCATAAGAAGGTTGGGCTATTAGGAGGGGTTGTTGAGACATAGTTTCCCCTGCAGTGTCATTTATAACTAGTTATTCTATGGTTTGAGAGGATTGATCATTGTTTACTTTTTTTTCTTCTTCTTGTATTATTTTAATCATATCATCTTGTATATCAAGATGTTTAGTTAAAACATCTTGAAGTTCCCTTTTATTAGTTTTGTCAAAACTAGTATATTGGGCCATTGTTAAAGTAGGAAAACAAATAAAAAATGGATTGAATTTTTTACAATAAGTTGTAATAAGCAAAATTTGATGGACATAAAGTACTGAATAAAAGAAATGTAAAGTCCTAAAAATAGAAAATTAGAATATTCATAAAAAGGATACGAAGCTCACAAACATGTAAGGTGATACCTCAAGAAGCAAAGAGACCTAGTAAATTCAACTAAGGTTTGAAAGAAATAAATTTTAAAATTACTATCATAAATTATAAAAATTAAATGTGAATTTATGATTTAAATATGTAAGAAAAATTAGAAAAATTTTGAAAAATCAGCAAGGAAATTTTCCTAGGGTTTTTGTGTGCAAACGAAGTAAGTCAAGTTCACCAAATGATTTAAATTGTTTGGGAATAATGGAATTTTATTCCTATTTTAGTTAAGGGTTTAGATTAATAAATAAATAAATAATATTGAAATAATTACAATCCTAATTTGTATAATTTATCTATCTTTTTTACCTTTCTAAAAATTGTAATAAATAAGGAGAAAATATAACTTATCTTAAAACAAGGTGAGATGGCTGATGCAGGGTCTAAAATTGGTTGTGCATGATTGGGATAGTGTCACAAATTAGAATTTGGCTTTCATTCAGAAAAAAGATAGGACCATAAAAAATAAGACACTTTAGGGTCCAGTGCTATTATCCACTCTTACTGCTATTATTCAAACTGGTCACAAAGACTTGAGCTTTCCAGGTTCTTTGCATTGTTCCTATGTGAGCTTGCCTATGAAATCTCAAGTGTTGAATGTCAACAGAGCTCATTATAGATTTGTTTTAATCTTCAAACCCTAACCCTTCATCATGCTTGATAAAATGAGATTTAAATCCTTAGATAAATGAGAGGTTTAGTGTGTGATATGCATTGAACGTGTAATCCACACCCCTTATATGGTCATGCTTCCAACATACTAATACTCTGAAGAGGGATCGAGCCATATGTAGTTCTCCCATTTAATGTGTTTTTTTAAATAGTGTGATGTGGATGCAAAAATGCCAATTTGATAGTATTTGAGGTGGCTAGGGACTGTTATAATGGTTTGACTATGTTTACAGTTGTGTTGGGTGACTATATGTAAAGAATATGGATGTTGCGTTAGTTCTTAGTTTGTATTCTTGTTTATTTTTTAAGATTTGTTACCTCCCTTGTAAATGAAATTTGGATAGGCATTTATAAAGAACTATTGGTCATGGGTCAAAATTATTCATACCAGGTCTACATAATGAAGAATAGGAATTAGATGAAATTAGTCATTGGGGCTCAAAGTGTGATTGTATAGGAGCACCAAAAATGGGAAACCCTAGGGTTTGGTGCCATAGTCCAGGTATGGTGCTCCTAACTTATAGGCTCATGACCTAGGGGATAGGATTAGCCTAAGAAATATAGCTTGGCTAAGGTGGATGATCATTTAGAAGGCTATGAATGAATAGTAATGAACTAAAAGGTGTGTAAAAGGGTCACAAGAGCATGTATAGGGTGTCACAAGCCACACTCAAACTACTAATTTGGACAGTTTATATTACTATAGTCTAAACAAATGGGTTCTATCAAA